>OOFC01023586.1:0-12988 GCA_900323345.1 Pseudochromis fuscus | reverse complement strand
GTATATAAAGATGGACGACACAAGTGAGCTCGAAAATGAAGCCCATGCGGAAGTGCAAAAAGTTGCAATACACCCGTCTGCCGCTGGGGACTGGCTCCAAAAAACTCTGGCTCCAATTGACTTCAATTCAAAAATCGTCATTTTCAATCATGAAATACTCAGTCTAATTTTTTTTCAGAAGACATTCTAGTGTCATTAATTAAAGTTAATTCGTCTTATTAGTGATCTGGTGGTCCATCTGAAAAAAAAATCTTTATTAAGGAGATAGATTTTTAGCTTCAAAAAATTGAATAATTAAGGGCGTGGTTAGCTTGATTGACAGGTCTGGTCTCGTTTGATTGACAAGTCCCACGGAGGAGTGAAGCTACACGGTCATTCACCATGAACCCGCTTTGCATTGTTGTTTTTCGTGCCTATTTTTTGGTGGAGTTATTATTTTTTCCACAGTTTGTTGGTGTCTTTTAATCCGATCATTTTGTGCAGGAATTCTGTATAACAACAGGAGACAGTTAGCATCCTAGTTATTATCACAACGTGATGGATGCTGTCTGTATTTATGCTAGCTGTCCAACCATATGCTAACTGGACCTAGCTAACTAGCATTTGCCGCTGACTCGGCATTAGCATGCTAACAGTAGTTGCCCCGTTGATCTGATAACGTGTGTTAGCATTTACTCTGGAGACATTAACCATGTGTTACTGTGATGGTAACTTGTCAGTCAAACCCTGAAATAAAGTTAAGCCAAATAGAGCTGAAATTATTCATACATTATCATTTTTTTATGATTGATAACTGAGCACTTTTTTGATTATATATTATATAGTTTGCCCAATTTTTCAAGCAAAAGGGGCAAATTTACTGCTTTAAGGAGTAATAATAATAACTAGACATACAATTCCTTGCAAAAATTGTGACTGTGCCAATGTTACTGTCGGACCTGTGTAAATATTGCCGCACATCAACAGAATGTCCTCTTAAGATAAAACACAGTGTGTAACCATAGACTGTCTATGGGTAAACTCTTAAACATACTCATGTTGACAGTCACTGTACCAGCAACCAAATGGCATTAAAAATGTAAGTAAGTGACTTTCTTTGGCCAGGCTACCTGGTACTGCTAGGAAAATGGATGCAGCATTAGTTTCTGTTGCACCAAATTTGTCGCCAAGACATTTCTAATAAATCATTGTCCGTTTATTTATTTTTTTTAAAGACTTTTATAAAAACAACAAACAAATCTGTTTTAAATCTCATGCTGGTATTGAGAACAGTGAGATTTATTGTTTAGCAAAATTCCCCAACTGTCACTTGACCTGTTGATCTAAAGTCGCTCCATTTGGCCTCACAGTTGTGCAGCTATTACTGATCCAATGGACATTGTTCGAGGCAGGATTTTCAAAAGAAACAAAGAAGTAGCTCAGGCTCAAGGGGTTAATGATAAGCAATAAATTATTCTGTTACAACTTTTACAATCATTAAATAAAACTCTCCTTTTGGGGTTTTCATTATGATGCACACAGCAGGTGTTCATTATAATGAAGGCAAACGTTTCCAAAAGATCATTCATGTGTTTTTTTTTGTTGTTGTTTTTTTTTTTTTAATAGATTCTGGCATGAAGACATTCAATTTGAATTTGTTGTTCCTTCTCTCCTCAGAGGGCGTTGTTTGAATATAACAAAAATAAGATATAATGATATCAAAGATCATAGTCCAATAAAACAATTAAAAAGTTGTCCGACTGTGAAATTATATTAATTCCAAACTTGAATCACATCTCTCTGTTTGTGCAATCTAAGACTATAAATTTATTGGCTGTAGGATTTGTGGCCTGTTTATAGCTGGAATAGTGTCTGTAGCTGAAAGTATGTGGAAGTAGTTGAAGTTCAAAGTAGACTTAGGGGATCTGAGTCAATCAGTCCCATTGTTTAAAAAGAAATGCTGGAAAAGTTAAGAATACATAAAAGTTAAGTGTAAGCCTCAATGTCTTTATACAGCTTTGACTGTGGACATTTTGATATCTGCATGAAATCTGCATGTATATTTTTGCTTTATCTTACAATCAGGCAAAGACATAGAGATGGAATAAGAAAGGCGAACGTATAATAAAATATAAATACCAACATGGGAAGAAAGAAGCCTGGAAAAAGTTAATAGAAAAAATACTGCATGGGTTCAAGGAGTAAGAGGTAAAAGATCTGCTGGAGGAAGGACTGAGTAGTTGATCTGAAAGCATTCATTCAAAGTCAGAAGAAAGAGGAGGAGGTGAAGAAACTGAGGAAGAACACAGTGAAGAAATGGGTTAAAGTTTAGGAGGGTGAAAGGTAAAGTGACTGGTTTAAGGAAAAAGAAGGTAGAGAGGACGAGGAAGCTGTAAAACACTGAGTGGAGAGGAGAGAAAGCAGATTAAGGGAGGACGGGGAGGATTGAGGAATGGAGAGAAGAAACAAGGTAAGAAATGAGAAAAAGGAGGCTAAGATAAGGGGGAGCAACTGAACGTATTGATCCTAATTCCTGTGCTCCGCGGAGGAAAAGGTGCTGGTGAGGCAGGAAGGTGGCAGGTGGCGTGTTGGAGGAAGGATTTGGTGGCTTCTCTCCAGCTCGGCTGCAAAGCTCTGCAGGAGGAAAAACCCTTCTTACCAGAGAGAGAGAGAGTCTGAATAACATTTCAGGAATAAGGACGATCACAATGGAAGCAACCACCTGCTGAGATCTGCATTTTAACTGTGCAGAGGGGAAGTGCTGAAGTGCACTTTTTAATTTTAAGAAAATAACTTGTATTCATCAGTTACCATGGCCAGTTGTATTTCCTACGCTTGCCCCATACATGTTTGTGGTCAGGATCAGCAACTGTAGCTTATTGAGGCAAGTTGTATGCAGTTTAGATCCAGATTCACCCCTTTAAAATGACTATAATACCAAGGTTTGCTTTCAGTGAGATGGATGAATAAAAAGGCATACAAAAAAATCATCTATCTATTAAAAGTTTGACAACAATGACCGTGTACAGACTGAGGGATCTACCAGCTTGTTCTACCTGCTTTACTCTGATTACATATGTTTCAGACCTGATGGGAAACACTTGTGTCTCTCCCACTGTCAGACACAGGAGAGGCAGAGATATGGTGGGGGATGTTTTGCTGGTTCAGAGACATTTACTCAGTATAACTTGATGTTGTGGTTGCTTATAGATAGATAAATAGATAGATAGATAGATAGATAGATAGATAGATAGATAGATAGATAGATACTGTAGCTCATTGTGACATCAGTTGAATTCTAGTGAAACTTATTGTGACATTAGAAGAATTCAGAAGTTGGTAGTAACGAGTTACATTTCTTCCATTTCATTTACTTGAGTAACTTTTTGAAAAAAATTCACTTCTACGAGTACTTTTACTGCACTATACTTTTTATTTTTACTTGAGTATATGTGTGAAGAAGAAACTCTACTCTTACTCTGCTACAATGGGCTACACCTGAGTCGTTACTTGTCATTTAGATGTACAGTGGTACCTTGACATAGGAGTGCACCAACTTAGGAGTTTTGCCGAGACGCCGTCTGCTGCTTGTTGGTAGTGTGAATGCCACAACATCCGCCCAGCATCCTGCGTCTCACTTGTTCACTTTACCTGTGTTACAAGGCTGTACCTTTAAGAAGGTGGATTGTGGGTAATCCTTGAGTAACGTATGAGGAAGTGGAGTGTTAAACTTTACAATGAAGTCTGTAGGTAAAACTATGTTGGCCCAGTCGAAGGTCAAACAGGTGCAGGTTTCACTGCTTTCTCCATTGGTTGCATGACAGAAAAAGCTGCACAGAGCAGCATGCCGCTCCCTGTGTACAGCCACAGTGAGGCTGGATGACAGGCAGCAGTAATTTTATTTATGCTTTTTTTCTTATTTACAAGTTGTCCTTGTTTCTCTGTCTATTTTAGTTTTCTTGGTTTTCATCCCATTTTATTTTATTAAGAACTTTTCGCTAGTGTGAATTTGTCTTCTTCCCTTTCTTCCTACCCCCTGTGAGTACCAGCTCCTCCCTCCTTAGGTTCACCTGTGTCTTAAGGTTTGTTTCATTCAGTGTAGAGGGTCACATGACCCCAGTTTGGTTGAGAGTATACACCGTATATAGAATGGATGAAGCTAACATGATGTCACCTGTTATTTTGAAACTGAGATTCATTTCAGTCTCACAAAGTTGGTCTTTTGGAGCCTGACGTGACCATATTTGGATGTGAAGGGAGGCGTGACCCTTGAACCTGAGCACACTGTTCAATGTGTATGAGACTGGAGTTCACTGATGACTGAGGGTCCAAACTGTAAATCACTGTAGACCAGACCTGTCATTCAAACTAAACACACTCCTAAATCATCGAGAAGAACAGTTGACTTTAGTAAATGACATATGAATGACTTGTGGGAAAATGTATTGACTGAGTATGTAATGATTGAGTTTCTATTCTGTTTTTTTACTGTTATTTTACAGTATTTTTGGCCATTTACAATGTATATCTAAAAACTGAATTTCAGACTGTCCAACAAATGGCTGTCCACCTGCACCAGGGCAAGCTGCATCAGTTGTTAGTTTGCAGTGTGACTATCCTACAGTGAAACCCCACAACTGCCCTGATTTTCTAGGAGATTATTTATGATGCATACAGCATTAAAGCCTCCAGAGGCTGCTGTCATCTTGTTATGTGCATCCAGCTTTCGTTGTTGAGCCAGTCCAGTGTGTTGTGAAAACAATGTATTTTACATGAGCGTGGAAATAGGGCCGAGGCGCAGACACCGTTTAGTCTCTGGCCATGGGGGAAATCCTAAAAGACTCTGTCTCACTCTGCATTTATATTCATCCTGGAAGTCCAGAGGGTGATGAGAGTGGACACAACACACACACACACACACACACACAGGGAACAAACAGCGTGTTGCTCCATGCTTTTCCTGTACTATCCTTATTGTTATTCTCCTCTAAAACCAGGCTAACACTGACATTTTTAGCATAGAGTCAACAGCTGCCTGCACATGTTGCTCACTTGTATTTACATTTGTTTTTTTGGTTGGGGGGTTGGGGGGGGCGCTTTGAGTTTAGTGGAGGTAACCATGCATGAAAGGCAGAGCATTTTATACTGTATGTTGTACAACACAGAAGTACCACATTTATATTTTCCCTCTTTGATCCTAACTCCCAAGGCCAGAAAAACAACTTTACAAATATATCATCAATTACAAGGAAACATAAAAGGCCCACACAGAAACAAGGACAATATGAAAAGAAACAAATATGAGAGACATGTTTAAAAAGGGATTTCAAAGGGTGGAATGAAAGAAAAGAATTAATAAAGGTACTAATATGGAATAAAACCAGAAGAATGGAAATTACAGTGGGGACATCAAAAATAGTCCCAAGTTTTTAATATTTTACCTAACATGGCCTTTTTTAAAAAATATATATTCAGCTTCTATCTGCATCTTCTTACATCACAAAAGTGGGCGTGGTTTGTTGTGGACGCTGTTACAAATTGTCTATTGACATTTATAATCCTTATACATGCAGCAAGATGGGCATAGCCTCAGTGATGTCACCCTTTGGTTTGTAGACTAGTGGGTTGAAACCAAGAGTTTGACCTTTAGCCATCACCATCTTGGATTTTTTTTTTTTTTTTTTGAGCTGGAAGTGACCATGTTTGGACAAGAGGGGGGTGCTGGGGAGAATTATAGAAGTGGAGCCAATCTGTTACTTAATATGGCCATGCCTTTAATTATGAAGCACTTTTTTTTACCAATCTGTAATCATGTTTATTTCTGCTGTAAAGTTGAACAATTTAACATGGAGGTCTATGGGTACTGACCCTCTTTTGGAGCCTCAAGTCAACGTTCAAGGAATATGTGCCTATAAAAAATGTTAAGTTACATATAAGTTAAAGTTATGTTATGCAACATTGCATTGTTAATTGATATTTCTGACAAGTGCCAAAATCAGTAGGCCTCCCAAATAAATAAGTTTATGTTGAATGCTAAATAATGGTCCCCTCCCTGAACATATATATAGTTCAGTTCAAACATTTCCAGCACTAAAAGTAAGTGTTTAATTTAACATCCAGAGAAAACCAGTTGTTGTCGCATATTAAAGCTGGATATAAACATCTCAAGTCCACTAACTTGGCGTATAAACCTTTTACCCAATACTGCATATAATTTTTTTATTTTTAATTTTTTTTTACCCTACCAGGTAACTATATATGGCAACTTCAGTAATCGGTTTTCATTACATGTTTCAAGCATCGACAAAGCATGTTGATCCATAGGAGCAACACACATTTATTTTACATGAAGCTGTAAACACGACGACAGAAAAATGCCCCTGGGCTTCTTGTTACAGATCACCTTCATGTGTTGTGACACAAGGTTTAGTAGATAAATCATGACATACATGAAACATGTCACATGACACCTCTGTACATTTCAGGGCTGCACAGACATCAAAGATTTAAGATCTGACCTTAAAGGCACAATTTCAGTTTGCATTTGTTTACTGTCTGGCCTCCATTTTTTTAGTTTGTCATTTAGAGCAGGATAAGAAAAAGGAGGATCAAAGTGCAAACCAGGCTGACAGGATCAGGAGTGATCACAGTGATCTGACATATGACCAGGGAAAGATGTGAAGGTTTATTCACTGAGATGATTAAGTGGTGGGAAACAGGTGAGGTGGGTGTGGGAGTAAAGACTGCGTGAAACAAACAAGACTGAGACAGAAACTGTGACAAACTCTGCAGCGACAAATTAATAGTGTGAAAACCATGAAATCAGATAGAAGTTGAAACAAATTATTATTTCTAATAATTGCTTCTGAAGTTCAGAGCTGCTTCAGTGTGTTTCTGTGTTTCATGTGTGACTGACAGGCCCATTAGTTGCTGGGGAAAAAGCCTAAAGCTGTGTTGTTTGTTTACTTTCATGTCGGACTCCTGAATATTTCCATTATGTGTCTGTGTGTACCTCTGAATGAGCTTTGTTTTGGGTGTGTGGATAACAGCATAGTTCTGGTAGAATTCATTAATGTGATCATTAGAAAACAGAGAAGGTGCTTGTTGCTTTATATAACAACTGTTCTTTAAAGTCTGTTTGCACTATACAATCCTATACAAGACACTATACACAAAATGAACAGTTGCTGTGTACTCCTCTGGATCACATGCAGACTGAAGTTCATCAGCTACGTGTCTCCACTCTTCATGGTGGTTATATCCCATAATGCCACAGGCTGTCCCTCAACCATAGACTGTACATGGGCGCAGCAACTGGGTGTCAAATGTGCAAAAACACTGTAATACCATTGATGGCCACAAGATGCTGGCTCCAAAAAAACTGACTGTAACTGACTTTAATTCAAAACTTGTCAATCATTAAATACTCAGTCATTTTCTCCACTAGTCATTCTGATCAAGTCAGATTTAGGGGCGTGGTTGGATTGACAGGACTGGGCTGTGGAGGATCTGGAGGGTCAATCACCAACACCAGTCTCAAACCCACTGGGCAGTGACATCCGGTTCAAAGGTCAGACCCGCCTCCTCCATCCTCCCTTCATATCCAAATGTGGTCATTTCTAGGTCCAAAAAAACAGCATGGCGACGTTCAAACTCTAAACTTCTGGCTTCAAAATGTGAACCAACAGGTGACATCAAATTAGCTTCGTCTGAAATCTCAATGTCATGTGATGCTCTACACTGACTAAAACAAATCATCCAGAGTGCAAAAGTGCTATTCACATGTTTTACTATTTCTTACATTTTAATCATCGTTCAAATTCTTATACTTTTATCTACATATGTATATTTGCACTGCTATTATGAAGAGCTGCCAGCTAACAGTACTTCATTGTTTTTAATGACAATAAAGTTCTATTCTATTCTGTTCAATAAGTATGAACTGATTATGAATTTAGTCATGACTGTATAGCAAACAACTGTGTCAATAGACAGCTACAGAAAACCTCAGTGATAATAATAAGTATAGTTTTCCTGCTGCAGCATCAACTGACGTCCTGCAGTCGTCTGGCACATTTCTACATCTCTGCTGTCCCACAGGGAATAAAATAATCACACAATGGATCAAAAGTGGCTCATTACCCAAAAGAAAATACTTCAGTAATAATGCTTTTTGTTTTTTAATATGTCTGGGAGTTTTGGGGATTTTTATTTATTTATTTATTTTAATTAGACAAAAGCAGGAGGGGAAATCATGGTGGGAAAAGAAAGCAGAGGAAAGACATGCGGGGAACAAAAATACAACTCAGTGCTGGCGACATATTGTTTTCACCATTATTTCACCACTATCAGGTCACGATGATAACGATTTGTTAAACACTTAGAGTTGCCAACAAATATCTTTGATTTCCTGACTTACAGCATCTCCCTGAAAAACTGAGCAGTCCTGAATAAAGCTCTGTAACAACAACATTTTAATCAACACAGCACCAGAAAACAGGAAAGCAAAGCCAAGACAGCCACCGCCCTCTCAGTGATGTCCCATGTAGTTACAAGCACCACATTCTTCAGTAAACTGTTTGAGTCCCAGAGCACCAAGTCACAATAATCTTAATTAACCCTGAGACTCAGGAGGAGTTTGTAACAAGTAGCAGGGACGGCTTAAACCAACGAGGTAATTAGATTTAATTACATCTCTCCTGCAGCTTCTTCACTGCTGATTTCATTCATGTTTTCTCTCTTGTTTTCCAGCTGTATTTCTTTGTTCAGCTTTCTTTTCATCTTTGGTTTAGATTCTCCTCCTTCTTTATTTATTCATTATTCAGACAGTCACAAGGGTTAATTTAACTGGAAACTACATAAACCTCGAAATGAACAACAGGCTCAGGGTGTTTTCCAGTCGTAAAGGATATTTGGGGAGAGTTAGATTTGAGTAGAATTGCTTCACATTGGAGCTGTGATACTGCCTTTCCTTTCAGTCTTGAATCGCTGCTGTTAATTTGTCAAGATGTGTTTTATATATAACGTTTTCCTTTCATTTGTGAGGGTAAAGTTCAGGGTGTTTAGTCATCTATCTGCTTTTGTCAGTGACTCCATCCTTTGTCGTATATTTCCATACAAAAACTTACAAAAAGCAGCAGTTTCCCAGCAGCTGAGGCAGCTGAAAAATTAAAATAAACAATACAATAAAATAACAGAACTTAACTAGCAAAATTTTCAGGTTTCAGCTTTATTTAAATATGAGATTCTGGGTTTTTCAATTTTAAATGTTTAATACACATTTATCACACATTTTGTTGTAAAAAAAAACTCCATTATTATATAAAATATCTGTCAATTAACAAATAAATCTTGATAAAATTATAGAACCAATGCCAATTTTAGTGATTTTCCATTTCAATTTTACAGTTATTTGTCACCAATTGTATCAAATTTCACAAATATATTTACAGTATTTCACAAATTAACTTATTATGGTTATTTTTGAAATGTATTTTTAGGTAGATAGCCTTTTATCAGTATCCACAGTTACAGATTTTTCACATCAGTTTACATTAGAGGTGAAAATTCACAGTCAATATCTTACTAAAATAAACAGAAACAATTACATATCTTTCTATTTTTTCCACTGGTTAAACTTGTTTTTAATGCTTTTAAATCAACAGAATTACAGAGAGGAAGAAATCTTCAAAAATACAGACATCCTAATTAACCAGATCCTCTTTTATTTTGTTTATTTTGTGAGCGTGAGATGCAACTCAGGGAGCACTGGTAGAATATATTTTATTACCAAATATCAAGAGATGATTTAATGTCATTCATTCTGCTTCTCTGCACATAATGAGTCCGACGCCTCGGGTCTAATGAAGACAATCCTCAGGTTATTGGCTGTTCAGACACATAATGGTGTACATCTGGTCTTACAAATAAAAACAATATATGATTGTGTAATATTTTCCACTGAGAATAATTCTGTCTTTGGCTGTAAATTGCTGCTGAGAAATCCAAAGGGACACATTCAGATTTAATTGTTCTAAGCCAGTTGTCAATAAAATACCCAAGTACTGTGTTGTTATCTATAAAGAAATTCAATAAATGAAAGGAAACAGCAACAAGTGTGTTCTAATTACTGATGATTGGCTCATAATGATTTATTGACAGTGTGTTTGATATGCTCTGTGTGTACACTTCAGTCTGCACTGTGTTCAGTGCAACACATCCCATGAATATGTATTATCTTTGCTCATATTTTTTAAAATATAAGAACAGACGTGCGTGTTTGAACATCCACCACTTCCACCTGTTAAGTATGATCCAGTAAACTGGAGCTTGGTCTCATTAGACTGCAAGTGCTCGGTCTCCAGTGGTGAGGCTCAACACCAGCATATCATTATGTTCATGAAGACAGCTGATTGACACATCGTCATCTCTCAGGGGTCACTGAGCTTATTAGTAGGATTAACTTGGATCTATGTGATTTAACTGGAAGTCTCTGTCTACTCATTTCCTCTCCCTCATCCTCTCCATCTTTTTTTGTCTTTAATTCTCTGTCAGATATCATTTGTTTTTCCTTGAGATGACATTTCATTTCAAGAATAAAATGCTGATAATTGTGCTGAGAAAACCAAATGCAAACAAGAGAGAAAACAGAGGACTGAGAAGACTATGACCCTGTTTACACTTGATGTTAAAATGGGTCTTGGGCAATCGGATCACAAGTGGACAGCCGAGACACATCTTTGTTTACGCTTGTATTCCACATGTGTTTCGAAATGGGGCCTGCTGACCACTTGTGTTCGGATGCAACATCTGCGCACACAGTTTTCACATCACTCACCAAAAGATCGCCATATTTTGTGAACAGTTAGCTAAGTTAGCTTAAAGAGAGAAGAAGGCAAAATGATTCAGTAACTATTGTACATGTACATGCATTTCCAACAGTTTCAGGTGAGAGGACTACGTCATTAACGAGCTGCAAATGAGTGCAGGGCAAGATGAAGAAACACAAGAACAAAACTCTCAGCCCACCACTGATGATGTATACTGAACAAAATTATAAACGCAACATGGCATGTTTTCAAGGAAATGTATAACTTCATTTTCTGGCATAGATATCAATATTTACAGCAACAAAGAGTGATCAATTTCTGACCCATAACAAAGAAAATATGAAAACAATGCACCTGGCAGCATGTTCAAAAAGGCGTCTGATTACACCTGGGGTTGAACCCTAATTTTCACATCAGTCCATATCTGGTATGTCCCCTGTTTGCATCACGTAGTGCCACACATCTTCATCTCCCACTCGTCTACAACAGCTGTACGCAACGCAGAAGTCTCACTTGCACCACTGCCTCGAGTGACATCACCTGAGGCAACACCGTACAGATTTTTGAGCTGTACAACTTTCTTACTGTATTCTGTTGTACTCCTCATGACAGATAAATACAGCTGGACTTCAACATAATTTAAAGAAGGCACAGATATGTTTGCTTTAAATATTTGATGATGCTACTGATTGACACTGTTATCTCACCATTTCAGAAGAGATAGATGAGTGGTCCTCAAAAATAAAGCCAATAAATCCATGTCTATGACCACGTCTATCTCTGCACATATTGCACATGTGGTAACACAAAACAAGAAGGAAGCTAGCTCCAAAAACAATATTCCTAAATTTATAAGTAGCATCTACTGTATATGATTAAGTGTGGAATTGGAGCTTGCAGTATCTGTTCAGTCTGAGGAATAAATATCTTGTTCACATGTTCACTGGAAGGCTGGTGTTTTCATGGCTTCACATAATATCATGTGCATATGATTAGTGCTAACACGACAGCTCGTTGACAAAGGTGTCAGTCTGACAGGCTCTCTGGAGGCCTGAGTGCTGATCCTCCGCTTTGTAAACTGTCAGATGAGACCCGATGAGGCCCCCGGGGGACGCAACACTGTAAACCAGCCACATCCTTGTTAGAAGAAAACTCGCACAGCAAAATGGAGAAAACATGAACCAGCTTCTTATTCAGACTCAGGAGTGGAAACAGACTCAAAGGCTGAATATTTTTCTTCATGTCTATTGGAAAGTGTCTTCTTTGTTCTTGTCGTTGACTCTTCAAAATGGTTTGAATAGACTGTACAGAGAAATAGTCGAACTGGAGGTCAAAATTTAGGTCATTGTGGAAGTGCAAAAAATAACAATACTCCCAACAGCCACTAGATGCTGGCTCCAAAAAACTCTCATGACTTTAATTCAAAAACCATCATTTTCAATCATGAATACTTGGTCAATATTATGTTTCTTTAAATCATTCTGATGTCAATACTTAAAGCCAACACTATTATTAGAGATGGTGGTCCATCTGAAAATCATTTCATGATTAAGTGGATATTAGTCTTCACAAAGAGAAATGTTTAGGGGCGTGGTTAGTTTGATGGACAGGTGTGGTATCCAGTGACACCAGCTCTGAAATCATGTCTCAAACAGTAAGTTTACACTGGGGTTTAAGATGCATCTCAGGTGATTGGATCACAAGTGGACAGCACTGAGATCTGAACACTCAACCAGAGGTGGTCTCGGACACATGTGACCATATATCTTTTGTACTGTAAACACAATGCATCCTGATGCGTCCCTGATGAGGATGTAACAACTTATTGCAACTCATAAACCACAGTGTCCTATCACCTGAAACAGCTGGAATAACATGAACAACAGTTCTTCAATCATTTTGCCTTCTCTTCTCTTTTAGCAAACTCTGTTTACTAAACCTGGTGCATTTCTGCCGAGTTATGTGAAAATGGTGCTGGTGTTGCCGTAGTGACCTCAACACAAATGGTCGGCGGGACGGTTTGGAGACACATGTCGAATATAAGTGTAAACAAAGAGTCTCGGCTGTTCACTTGTGATCCAATTTTAAAACCAGGTCTAAATACATCAATACACATTGGACAGTGTCCTCAGGTTCAAGGGTCAGACCCGCCTCCTCACTCCTCCCTTCATATCTAAATA
>OOFC01023580.1:2143-13460 GCA_900323345.1 Pseudochromis fuscus | reverse complement strand
AATGCTTGTTAAGGTGCAGTAATAAATAGCGCTGTCAAACAATAAAAATTTGCACGAGGGTGGTTTGTCGCAAGCTGGACGACGGGTTAGCTTAAGTGCTAGCAGAATCCCCGACTAACGTATGCTTCCTGTTAATGTGGTATTTTAAACAGGAAGTGCTTCGGTGAAGACTCCTTCCTGCAGAGTGTGTGTAATACTTTGTGTCGGTCGACTGTCTGTCTTGGTTTTTGTGTACTCACATTTCCCATGGAGAGGACCAACGTGCTATTTAGCCTTCTGGAAAAAAACGTAAAAATCAAAAAGCCGTGCTGTTTTGCATCTTCCCTCTTTATTGGTTGGTTCTGCCGCCTGTCGCTGTCGTGCTTCCTCTCCTTCTTCTTCTTCCTGTTTCTCTGAATAACGTCAACAGTGGGAGTGATACTGCCCCCACCAGTTCCTGTAGGAAACTGCAAGTACAGATGACTTTTTCCTGGCTGGATTTTACCAATGACAAAAACAATAATACGACGCATCGACTCTTGAATTTCCGTGTCCATGAATTTTTTAATCGACGTAATCGATTATGTTGAATAATCGTTGCAGCCCTAGTCTACATGTGTATGAACTATGAAAGTGATTTTAAAAAAGCTACATTTAACATAATTTTTATTCAAGTGAATTAAAAATCTGTCAAATTCTGATAAGTGTGTCAAGGTATTTTCAGTCTTATATGAAACACACAAATAAATAAATAAACGATAAAATTGAATTTTTTTTTCTTATTTCCAGACTTGGAGGTGTGGTCACATGACATGAAGTCACATGACAGGAAACCTGCCCATAATGGGGATATGTTTATATGGGGAATGTGTCTGGTTTCACATCCTGTCATTGCACTGCTTCATTTGTATTTGGATGATTAGCAGTGACGTATATTATTATATATATTCAATTGATTAGATGATATCTCTGTGTATCTATATATCTGTTATGTTTGTTCAAATTTTGATCTCAGACAAGGCAAATAATCCATTTTTAAACACCACATTAATCAATATCTTGCAGTCAATGTTATCATGTAAATTATTGAAATAAAAAATATATTCTACCTGAATCTCCAGCCTCAGCTGGTTCAGGAACAGTCTAACTGGAGTTATTTTAAGCAGCTAATTGCTCAGAGCTCAGGGCGTTGCAGCATATCACATATCAGTCAAACTTCATTGCACCAATCAGCAACATGCCTGCGTGGACTTGTGTTATTCCTGCGCTTGTTTCCTTCTTAGTGCTGACTGCTTTTGTGATTTTGTTTTTCCCTTTGTGTGCATGTTTGATCTTCACATGCTCCTCCACATTGTCCAACAGGTCTGGCTTCTTCATGCTCCGTGACTACATATTTTTTTGTGGTTGAACGTCTCGGCACAGTCACCGTACAGAAAGGTCCGACACCACCTGCCTCTCTGACATGATTAATGACTTTATCAACCTTCAACATATTAAAATCTGATCTCTGTCTGTTTGTTATCAGCGTGTCACCGCAGTCGGCTCCTCGTCATCCTCCGGTGACACACAGGAGATGGAATGTGGGTGTGTCTGGATGTTTGTGTGTGTGTGTGTGTGTGTGTTGTATGATTCTGGAAAGTGAATCCAGCTCGCAGCCCTGTTGCATTAGCAGGTAATAAATGTGGACTTAGACTGTGGGCTTTGCTCCGCCTGCCTGCTCCGTGTGTTTTGGGTTTTTTCTTCACAGTGATTCTTCACTTTGAGTCAAGCTGCTGCTGATTGCTTCACCATCTGACTCCCATCTGCTTTCTTTTAAAAGCTCCTCTCTCCCCTTTCCTTCCCTCCCCTACTGGACTTTAAAACTGTTTCTCTAATCTCAACGTGAACTCTTTTAGTGACTCACTATTTCTTAAAATGACTACTTAAACATTTGGACGGAGCTCTTGTTTATTTTATTTTGTGTATAAATTGAATTTGAGGCCGTACACATGGTGTCATTTGTAATGGTACATTTGGTAAATTCCAACTCCTCAGGTTTAGGAGGTTTTTTTTTTTTTTTTTTGCCAGATGGATTTGGACTGGTTGTTCAGTATCGAGTGCTAACAGAGGATCCAGTTGACTTCTCTGGCTCGTGAATCATTCGCTCTTTTTTTGCTCATTTGCTCCACATCTGGCGGCAAGAGCCCGAGCAGAGGTTTGAGATTGCACCACAGCGTCTTGACTGAGTTAGACGCGAGTGTTGGTTATTTGTGTCTGGGATTTCATAATAAAACAGTAAACTCTGCGAGGGTGTCCTTTACTGTCATTGTAATGGCAGTAAATAATGTCATCGGGTCTGTACTGGCTTCTTGAAACCATATAGTTTTGCAAGCAAGGTGGGAGTCTGGTTTCAGCATCTTGCATCTCACCCAAGACTGAAAAACAATCCGGTTATTAGCACTTTTTAAATCTGTTGTTTTGAAACGCGATCTGCTCTTTGGTGTCACAAATAACTGACTCAAGATGTTTGATCAAGAGTCCATCGGGGACTCTTTATTCACTTGTCACAGTTAAAGGTTGGTGTTCAAGTCGTAGTTCAGCTTCGCAGATGGCAGCGTGAGTCTGGTGATTGGATGGATTGCAGAGAAACTGATGCCAAGACAATGAATCCTCACGTCTTTGATGATCCACTTATTTTTCTTCGAGCATCATCCTCAGGAGTTTGATCAGATTACATTTGTTCAATACTTACGACCAAACGACTGCTAAACATTCCCCCGAGTCTCAGCTGTATTTTGTGTTAATGCTAATTACCTCCACCAAGTGTGTTGCGTTCTTTTACCTGTCTACATTACTGCAAACACTACTGAACAGATCT
This sequence comes from Pseudochromis fuscus, assembly GCA_900323345.1. NCBI lineage: Eukaryota > Metazoa > Chordata > Actinopteri > Pseudochromidae > Pseudochromis > Pseudochromis fuscus. Next base: position 10,624 of record OOFC01023580.1, on the reverse strand, counting down.
TGATGATTTGAATATTACCAAATGGATAGATGATTACATTGTGGCAATCCTGACCAAAACAATCTGTTATAATGGGCAGATGTTTGACAAGAGTGATGCTCATTCACCACAAGAGGTCAGCAGTGGACAGTGTGTAGCATCAGTACATCTGATGTATGCCTTCGCAGAGGTTTGTGCTCTGTTTTCTAGTCATTAGATACCAGTGAATTTCTGCTGTGGTATGATTGCATAAGTCAATGCTAAGACGAGAGTATGCACGAATTTGTGCCAGGCAATGCAAACATACTCAAATTCGTGTTTGTGCAAGTTGAAAAAATGTTAACCTGTGCAAAAACTTACATCAGGTGGTACTGTGAAAACTTATCAGCATTGAGATTGTCGCCATGACGAGGTGCAGAAGTGGAGGACAAGCTTATCGTCACCATATGTAGCCGTCCAGAGCTTTGTAACCGTGACTCAGGACCCAATGAAACCAGGAAGGAGAGGACTTTTCTCTGGGACTTCCACAACAGGTAAAAGGAAACAAAATTCTCATTGACTGTGGGTCTCACAGTGGAGTGGAGGTTTCTGGAAGGAGTCCTCCTATTGGCCTTTGAGGGTCAACATTTGCGTAGGGTGAAAATGACAAAATCCTTCCAGTTTATGGAAATGTGTGAGTAACACAAGGGGAAAATTCGCAAGCTAAAGTCAGACAATCATCATGTTAAAACCTGCTAAATGTTAGCACGTTAGCATTGTTACATGAATATTAGTGTGGTGTCGTTAGCATATTGCCCACAACAACATCACAGACTCACTAGCATGGACGTCATTTTGTTTGTTTGTATTTGAAGTCGTTGCAAGGCCTGCTAGCAGAGACAATTCAAGGTTGGGTGTAGTTTATAGTGGTGGATAAATGTTTGGCCAATTGTTGTTCTGTTGGTACTGATTTTAATCATTTGTTTTGGCCTCGGTAAAAGTCTCCAGTGCGCTATTAATGTTAAATAGCAGGAACAAACTAGCTGTGGATCATCTCGATGGCAGTGTACGATGCTAAATGTCACACATGCCGAGACAAATTGGTACATTTTGTTGTCAGAAAGCTTCAGATTTTTGGCTTCCAGTGAAGTTGCTGTAGCAGTGCCAGGCTACAGTAGCTTAGCACAGTGTGTGAAAGCAGGAAAGGATCCAGCACTGAGAGGTGAGGTGCTTGAATAATGCCCTTCATCTGTTGGTTTGGCCATCTTTACGTTTGTCTCCTAATATCCATCTCCCTTACCCTCCTTCTAAACACTCATCAGTATGCACAGGCTGCAGTATGACCTATTAAAAGTCATTTGTCAAATTGCAGCCAACTGGCCTGCATGCAATCAGGCTCAATGTGAATATATTTTGACATGTGTTTTTCCTGCCCTCCGCTGAGTGCCTAAGGACCTGTGACAGCCTGGAGCCGCTCTGAATACTAATACAGTTAGCACTAATACAGCTGGCAAGGACGCACACACACACACAAACAGCGGCACTGTCAGCAGAATGACACAGCAGACGCAATCTCCATATTCGTTTAATATCGTACCTGACAGTCACAGCGAGCGGCGCTGTCACCTCTGATCATTTGCAAAATGCGTCAGCTCGCAAACATACAATGCTGCTCTTCAGGCGCTCGTACACGCACGTCGGCGGAAATGTGATTAAGCACGCCAGCGTATTCATAGGAAAAAAATGCGAGGCATACACATGCAGGGATAGCAGGTTTGTGTGAGTGTGTTTCCCAGCAGTGGAATCTGCTCCCTGGAGGACAGATGGATGACACAGATGTTTGTGGAGCAGATGCTGTTGAGCTCCTCGAACGCAGTGTTTTTCTTCGCGGTCGCAGAAGTTGCAGAAACACAGCTCGGCAGGATTTTGCCAGAAAAAGGTGTGCAACGTCAAATACAGGCCTAACCTCAGAGGCTATTTACTTTGGAGTGTGGCTAGGACATAGTGTATGTAAAAGTTGGATGTGGCCACTTTGAAGCCAAGAGTTTGGCGATTGTCCCTAGCAAACATTTGTTTTTTTTGAAGAAGCAATCTTTATTTGTCATTGTTCATGCTGCACAGTACAAACACACACAATGAAATGTCACTTACACCCTACAAACACAGCGCCCCTCTAAACAATCCACATACATACAGGGTCCCTGTAACATGCATAGAGAGGGCATAGGGTGAGGGTGCCGCCATTCATCCGGTGCACCCAGAGCAGTTATGGGGGTTGGTTTTCAAGGGCCCCTCAGCAGTGCCCTGGAGGTGGACCGGCCCCTCTCCAGCCACCAGACCACACTCTATATTTTGTCTTGACTTGAACCGACAGCCCTATGGTTCCCAACCCAAGTCCCAACCCACTGAGCCCCTGCCACCAGAAGTGACCATATTTGGATAAGAGGGCGGAGCTGTGGAGCAGTAAGGGATCGTGTCTAATGGAGCCTCTGATGGATGAGTCATTCAAACTAGAACGTTCCACTTGTCGCTTTCAGAATCCATTGGATTTAAGTCACGAGCACAAATGGTTGAAGAGTCGTGGTGATTTGATCGATGCATCACTTCCTGTCACCGGCGCCATGATCGGACTGAAAGGGTTATATTGTTGGTGAAATAACAACAAACTTTGCAGTGGTTGGCCCTCTACGTGGTTTTATCTCACCTACGAGTTCATCTTCATCTTTTATTTACAGTCCAACAACAAAACAGCACAATGCATCAGGATGGAGTGGTCTGTAGGGTGGAGAGTAGCGCTGTTGGTTTTCCAAAAAAACTAAGTTTGAACAAATATCGAACGGTCCATAATTTGTTTGAATGAATTCAACTGTTGTACATTTTTAGACCTTTGCAGGTAACCAGTGGAATAATGAATGGGTGCACTCGTCATAACAATAAACCTCTGCATCTTCGTACGGATCAGAAATCTGTGACGATACTTTCTGATATTGTTCTCCACTCTTGTTTGGTGCATTGGTGACTTTTGAGACTAAATAGACGCCATAGAAACTACTTCAAGTGGTTTGATGTGCATAGAGAGAGACTACATTCAACAAACTGAACAGGTCATTACAATATATTAAATATTAAGTTTCCACCTCACGATCGAAGGAATATTTTAACATCGGAGAAAAAGTGACACCCCTGTGAGAGAGGATACACCGGGGGATATATAAGGATTTGAGACTGCAGGTGGAATTCGAGTCCGATCTGTAACAACAACCTGAATTGTTATCAAAAAAATGTGATAAAACCCGCAATGTAATAACTGGTTGCTACAACAATGTGCTGAGCCTGAAGTGTAATAAAAAAATGTATTCAATCCCAAAATGTAAGAAGTTGTTACATTTTGTTCAAAGTTTTTACTTCCTGGGTTCAGTATCTTGTTACATTATTGACCAGTTGTTACATTTTGGGTTTTATTACATTTTTTTATTACATTTCAAGCTCAGTACTTTTGTTACATTATTACATTTCGGGCTTTATTACATTTTTTAAATAACAATTTGAGTCATTGTTACATTTCGGGTCATTGTTACATATCGGGATCTAACAAGCCATACATTTGAGGATAGACAATTGAAACAAAACAACCAGACAATTGTGTGTCCAAACAGTTTGTCTAGGCCTAGTAAACATCTACAAAGTGAAGTTTGTAATCTGTCTAGAAGTTACAAATGTAAACTGTACAAAAAAAGTCAGGTCATCACCAAGTCCTCAGATTGTAGTGATGGATTATTCCTGTCACTACAGCCTCTACTCTGAAGCTTTAGCTGTAGCCGCATTGGGTTTTTTGGAGTGTGGTTTGTGTGTGTGTTGTGTTAAGATTTTTATGTCAAGTGACGGGTCATGTTCGCAGACCTCAACAACGTGTTAAATGCACTGGGTGTGTTCGTCTCCCTGGTTATCGTTATGATTCGCTTGTTGCTCACGGAGCCATATAAGTGCGCTGATTGGCTCAAGCTGGAGTCGAGTGAGCTAGTAAAGTTTTGGCAGGCGGAGAAAAACCTCAGACATTTTCAATGGACATAAACATCACTGCTGCTGCTGCTGCTGCTGTTCTGCCTTCAGGGAAGCATTTTCCACTGCGAACTGATCCTTGAAATAACGACTGCATGTTTAATCTGTGGACTAATACACTGAGAGGAGATAAAAACCAACATGCTCTTTCTTATTTATCCTGCAAGTGAACATTTTGATGATATAATAATAGGACTGTGTTTGTCTGAGGCCTGATTTTCTGTTCCATTCATTTAAAGGAATTTATGAAGTCCTGTCTGGCTTTTTGTAGAGACTCTGAATTGAACAGTCGCCACAGACAGAGTGAGTTTAGCTTGGCCTCGTGGAGCTGAATAGGTTATGGTAGCTGAGGCATTATACAAGGCAGAGTCAGCAGTTAGTGCCGTTGGAGCAGCGTTGGGTTTGTGCTGCCAGGCTGCCTTCATGCTAACGTAGCGGAGAACGACCCTGGCTGCCTGCACGGCGGCGAGCTAGTCTACCATGACAGAGCTGAAGTCTAAATGTACCCTCAACACTTGGCGCAGACCTTTCTGTAACTGGAGAATATCACTGGTGGACACTTCGGTGAAGTGTCCCCTGCAGCCATTTACAATCAGGTGTCCCCTCACAGTGTCCCAGAAATGGACGGAGCAAGTGTGATGTCACCCGTTGGTTTGAGTTTTGTATTTGAATGTCACTGTGTTGGATTTTTGGGGCCAGAAGTGACCATGGGGCGGCGGCAGTGGCTCAGCTGGTAGAATGGGTTGCCTGTGAATCGTAAGGTTGTGGGTTCGATCCCCGGCTCCTCCTGTCCACATGTCGAAGTGTCCTTGGGCAAGACACTGAACGCTAAGTTGCTCCCAATGGTGGCTAGTGCCTTGCATGGCAGCTTGCATTGAATGAGTTGCCTTGTAAAGCACTTTGGGACCTAGCTAAGGTCTTGAAAGCGCTATATAAATATACTCCATTTACCATTTACCATATTTGGATCTGAAGGGAGGAGCCTTGAACGTGAGGTCACTAGAGAGACTCTTAGAGACTCTTTTTGAAGCCTGATATCTACTTAATAATGAGTATTTCATGTGTGTATTTTTTTTTATTGAACTCAGTTGGAGGTTTTTTTGGAGGCAGCATCTAGTGGCCATTGGGAGTATCGCACTTCCAATTTGGCTTCACTTTTGGTTGATTTGTCGTTTCCAGTCTATGTTGAAACTACTCTGAGCAAGTTACATAAACATAATTTTTTTAATTTATTTATTTTACACATATGATTATATTTAAATGTTGATATAAAAACAAACAGAGATGTTGTATTTTTAGTTTGCATCTTTAACCGTATCCAACAATCTAACCAGTGAGGTGATCTAAAGGGATTAAAAAATTTTAAATTCAGTTTCTTTCAGGTCGACTTTAAGGCATTTAGACAGTGATCCAATTGAATAATAGCTCCCACACATTATTCCTTTAGAGCTGCTGAGTTTGCCAGGACTTCAGTTTCCAGTGTATGAGTGTGATTACACTGCAGTTGGTGGAAATAGCTGCTGATGGAATTAATTTCCATCACTTGCATGTTGTGTGCTGGTTTTGTCTCACATTTTGTCCAAAAAGTCTCATTTTTCTCACTCTGTGGTACCTGGAATTTCAAAATAAGAGCAGGCTTGAGAAGTAGAACTCCTCATCATGTCATAGAGAAAATAATCTGTAGTTGTAATTATCTTTCCCCGCTCAGGATCACAGGTAGAGGAGGGATAACATGGTGCAAAGGTGATGCAGATGTCTGTCGCTATGGTTACCCAATCTCAAAAACACAAGATACACAGCTTAATCCCCGGGGCTGTTATGAGAAATCTGCTTGTGTTTTTAGTGGCAGAGACACAGTCGAGGTGGATGCTTCACACATCACTCTGCTTTATACAAATTAGTTGTATGAGAACTTGTCTTTTAGGTATTTTAATTATTTGTATTATTACAGCATTTTTATTACATTTTACTTGTGTAACTTGTATTATCTGTTTGTTTTTGTGCAGCACTTTGGTCACCGCCTGTTGTTTTAAATGTGCTTTATAAATAAAGATTGACTTGACTTGACTAGATTTTCAATTTAGTAGCCGGGGCCTTTATTTTTAAAAATTTTTCTCAGCTGGAGATTATGACCGACCTTATTTTTTTTTAGGTTCACTCATATTAGAGGCCAGAGTTTAGTACAAAACCCTACTTTGAGGCTTCAAACTGGATCAGGGGCACATTAAAACTGCTGCATTACTCTATAAACATGGGCTCCCTTTCAAATTAAAAGCCCTCAAGTGGCTTTCAGTGGACAGAAAGTGTTTCCAGACAAACTATGTGTGAATTAGGTCACACCCGTATTTTCCATCCTTTATTTTTCTATGTTGACAACTGTTATTAGACACCTCACATTTAATTTGCTGCCATTTTTTATTTGAGGAGATGCATTATTTTTTGACTTGGATGTTCACAGTGTGATAAAGTCAAAGATCCCCCCCTCTGTCTCCTCACTTCTCATTCAGCTGAGAGATTTATTACATCTCATCTCCTCCGTCACCACGGCAACATCAGGTGAAAGCATTACACCGGTCGGTCAGAGCTTGCGAGATGAGGAGACGGCGTTTTTTCAGCGTTGGGGAAAATAACACAAGGTAGCGATCAGCTCACATATCCTCCACCCCGTGAGTTTGATTTCACAACTCACAACAGCTGGATTGTGTTGTTTGTCACATTGAGTCAGGTTCATACGTGTTTCTGGTGTTTGTGCCCTCAGTCGCCTTATCCATCAATGGCTTATCAATTTTAATCAGAACTCGTGTGGTTTTTCAGATCTCTGCCTGGTATCGTCTCTCACACACACTCACACACACACACACACATACACACAGCCTACACACTGTGTGCCAGGGGTGTCAAACCAACTCATAAATCACCAGTGGATTATACTTTCCAGATCCTCTGCTCAACCCATCTGTCTTTCTCTTTCTATCTATTTGCACTTGTTGTTGCAGTTGTTAAAAAAAAAATCCTTATTGTATTTTTTTTCTTGTGCATAAAATGAATAAAACATTTTTTTTTACTCTTTATTTAGCTGAAAACTCTCAGTTTTATTTTTTGGAATTTGCTTGAAATCTAAGCTACGTCCAGTAAACCTCTTATTAACCCAGACATTTAAAACAGATGAGTCTCTAATGTAGTCGTTAGATTAAATTACCATTTGCTGGTCTCTTGTGTGCAGGTGTGTTCCAACAGTTACAATGTATAAATACTAAGAGTCCAGATGTGTGTTTACGTGACTCTGCTTATGTTCAGTTTACTGTAATTCATATCCGTACAATATGTTCTGCTTATATTTAGTAGGAGTACACATTACCCAACACCTCCTTCCTCCTCTCGCTCCGTCTGTCTTTCTCCTTTCCCGTCCTGGAAAAGCAGAACTCATCAGGGTGGTAATAAAACACAGGTGCACTTTTATAACGCTGCACTTTGAGAGGGCGGGCTGCCAGACTTACAGTGTGTCAAATAAAGTTTTTAGATCATCTCTGAGGACTGAGAGAATTTGCTTCTGTCTGCCCGGACCGACCAGATGGACGAACATTTCTGTCTCTCTACGTACCATCCCGACTTTGTCAAGCAGCGACCCCATGTTGTTTGCAGTGTCTGTTGGAAGCTTGTAGAGTAACTACAGTAACTTTCAAAGTTACTTTCAAAGGGATGGGGATGGTGTTAGATGAGTGCACTAATCAGCTGTTGATGGTAGGTTACATTTTAGTGAACTCGCTGCATGTATGGTTGTTATGCACCTTAAAGTTCAGCTCTATGAATGTTGCTGTATCTTGTGTGCAGTGACTATAAAGATATTCTTTTTGATTCTTCTTTAGTCCAAACTGTCCTGTCAAATATATCAGATTTTTCATTTATTATTTTTAATTATTGTAAATGCAGTACATTTATATAGCACTTTCTTGACCTTAGCTAGGTCCCAAAGCGCTTTACAAGGCAACTCATTCACCCAGTCACACACCAATGGCTACCGAGCTGCCATGCAAGGTGCTAGCCGCCATTGGGAGCAACGTAGGGTTCAGTGTCTTGCCCAAGGACACTTCAAGACAGCAGAGTAAGCAATGGACAAAGTGACCAGCTCTCACAAATGAGGCCAATGTGAAAGTGCAATACCCCCGATGGCCACTAGTTGCTGGCTCCAAAATACTCCAGAATGAGTTTTATTGCCATTGCTCATGAGGTTCACAAACGAGGAATTTGACTCGGTGCAATGCTGCTACATTAAACATTTAACAAATAGTAGAGATAAAAATAAAGTAAATGCTATAATAAAAGCTAACATCTATATTAAAGATAAAAATAAAGTAGATACTATAATAAAAGCTAACATCTATATTAAAGATAAAAATAAAGTAAATACTATAATAAAAGCTAACATCTATATTAAAGATAAAAATAAAGTAAATACTATAATAA
>OOFC01023579.1:0-29687 GCA_900323345.1 Pseudochromis fuscus | reverse complement strand
CTCTGCCAAGGAGGTTATGTTTTTGCCGGGGTTTGTCTGTTTGTCTGTTGGTTTCCAAAATAACTCTAAAAGTTACAGACGGATTTCGATGAAGTTTTCAGGGATTGTCCAGATGGGGATCAGGAACAAATGATTAGATTTTGGAAGTGATCCGGATCACCGTCTGGATCCAGGAATCTTTTGAAAGGATTCTTTAACATTGGGAGATAGGACCATATGCCACATTTCTGCATATGACTCCACCAAAAATGGTCAAGACACTTTGAAAAAAAATACAGGACAAGTTTCTAACATGGTCTACAATATATCAAAGATTGATCCGGATAAAGGAATAATTTCAGATAATATGATCCAGAATATGAAAAAATCCATCTTTGAAACTTGCATCATAAAAAAACAAATGAAGCTAGAAACATGCAACAGAAATCTTTAAACAGCCACGACACTGTGGAACTAATATTGATATAAATAAACACAAGACTAATACTAGTAATATCTTTGGTGGAAGTCACAATATGGAAGGAAATGTTGTGCTTGGTGGAGGTCTGTGCTCTCCCAGTGCTTTTCTAGTTCAAACTGAACTGAAGGTTGAAAAACTACTGAACTGATCTTCATAATGTGAATCATACAAATGTTTTGGTACTTCAGGTAAAATTCACACCTGATATGTAATATTTTAGTGGATTTTGTTGAAAATCTACACACGTGCAAATAATGTCTATAATCTGGGACAGTTTGGTGGAGGTGTGTCTTCTGAGTGCTCTCCAGTTTACACATTGAGTTCACAAGTACATGAGAAAATTATCTCAGTGCATTTTCAGAGTTGCGCTCCATAAGTGAAGGCCCAACATCAGCACCATTTCTAGTTTAATGTCTCAAAAGCCACTGATCTGATTTGGATTTAAGATGAGAACACGTCCTCATCCAAGCTCGACCTCCTGGTGCTGGGGAGAACTATAATAATTACAGAACTCAGAAAAAAATGGCAAATTCTATGGGAAATTATGCATGTAACAGCTAATGAGAAGTAATGTGTGTTAAAAATAATAATATTGTGTGTGTCAGTGTGCAGATCCAGGGTGAAGCAGGTACCTTTACAGGCGCTGATCATCTGCAGCACCATCTCTGCAGCCCCTCGGTTGTGCAGGCGGGACTGCTGGTACAGAAGCCTCTGTTTCTCCATCTCCTTTTCCTGAGGAGCAGAACAGAGGGAAACAAACAGCTGTAACCCTGCCAACAAGGACTGCACTGCCCCCCGCACTCACACACAGACACACACACACAAACACACACACACACACACACACCTTTATCAGTCTAACTGGTCACTGCTGTATGTAACTGTTATTTTGTAAGATTCCTTGTGTCATCTTCAGTTTTACTTTGTGTTTCTTCTTCTGATTACATGGGGAGGTGTTATTTATTTATTTATTTATTTGTTACCAGCCAGTGATGCATCTGGTTCCCTATTTTGAGTATATTTTCAAAAGATGCTCACAGGGCTTGGGCTTGGTGTCAGTCAACACATTTTAGACACATTCAATAAATATGTAAATCAAAGGAGAAACTCTATAAACCCAATGTGAGGAGTATCCTGACAGACAGCTAGCGTTGTTTGAAAATGTGTTTAAGAAGTCTTTATTTCAAGATCATCAACACTCTAAAGAAAGTGACTGATGAGTTTTTAATCCACAGACAGAAAGTGACAAAAACTGACTTCATGTGTCTTTAATGACGTCTTGTTTGTTTTAACTGCTCTTCTGTAGATGGCCAATAAAGATTTATTGTAATCTATTTGATCCATGACACTAACCACACCACATCACAGCTGCAAGACATCCAAGTTAAGTCCTAAATGAGCTGGATAAATTACCACTGCATTAATTTCATTTTTGTCCACTCCAGTGAAATTTAGCAGATAAACTAACAACAATAAAGCCTGCACTAATTTGCTGTCTCCTCATAACAGCGTGATTAAAGAAGTTAACTGGCAAATAAAAAAGAAACTGCTGACAATCTCCTGATCCTAAAAACGTATTTTCATATTTTTATGGTTTTAATTTCTACACAATCTGGTTTTGGATTTATTGAAGGTGGGTTTGCCGTGAAGTGAGTTCAGTGTCCTGATCCTCAATCATTTTTCCAGACTGTGGTCGAGAAGATATCACCGGTGTTTCACTGAGCGATGCTTTTTGAGGCTTGAATAAACAATAAACAATATTTTTCAGTACTGTCTTGCTGCTGGAAATACTTGGGATCACTCAAGACACACACATCCTCTTCCACTGGAACGCAGTGTGTTATTAGTGATGGAGACAGTTATTCCAGCTCTCGAAATCTTCCAGCGGCGCAAACATTCGGTGCCAGCAAACACTTCTTCCCAGAGCAGAACACACACTTCACACATTCGTCGGAGGAAGCAACGGCAGTTGTCTGAGTAACACAGCATGCGACTCCTGCTTCCAACAGAACAGTTCAGGGTTGTTCTACCTTCTGGCCTCAAGTCCTACAGTCGTGTTACTTAAAGAAGCAACAGCAGCAACTTTTAGGAAAACTACAGGACACTCCTGGAAATGGAGGAAATTCTTAATAATTCTGCATCATCACAGCAGGAGAAGCAGATGTTCAGGACAAATTTAACAATGGCTGTGTCCGAATGTCCACACTATTCCCTAACCCCTCCTTTGCTATATATTACCGAGCTACATAGTGAGGTATATAGTGCTCTGAATCAGCTGGCGATTAGGACACAAAGCCCCCTACTTTCTCCTGGCGTCGGATCATGTGACTACCAGCGGTCACCATGGTAACCAGGCCACTACGGCTCACGAAAAATATAAACCCAAAAGAAAACCCAATTATTTATGTGAATTTTCTCAGTGATATTGCATTTCATTCTTTCCTTGTTGTTTTTATATTCAATAATTAAAAAATAAAATAAAATCTCGAACCCTTATGCGTTATCCTCCGTCGGTGAAATGTCACCAGTTTTGAATTTTTCGGTGTTTTTGCTGACCCTAATTCAACTTTTGATCATAAAAATTAGACACATTTATCTGCCATCTCTCCCTGCCCCACATCGCACTGCTCCCGGTCCGCCATCTTGTCTAGTGACCATTGGTGCTCACTACTTTTCCAGATGCATTGTGGGAAAATTTGAGTGCACTCTGGAAATGGCGTAACCCCCTATATAGTGCTCTATACAGGGAATAGTGTGGACATTCGGACACAGCCTATGATTCTGTTCCAATCAAACAATGTTAAAGACGTCTGAACACCTGCTCCTTTGCTGCCATGGCAACTGAATTTGCATCGTATTGTTTAGTTATTAACCAGTAATAAGCAGTGATAGTTCTGAAATTTTTCAATTTAGGTTTTAATCACAAAGAATAATATTTTCAGCTCAGTTTTAACTTGAACTGAATTAAATGAGCAGGATTTCATTTTTGCAAATATTGTTAATAAAATACAGTTTTCTGGTATTCATTTAAAAACAATTGCAAACACCACTGTCCTGTAATAACTGCCTTGCTCAGTATTATACTTTTCTTTAATCCTGCTGCAAATTTTTTATATTATACTACAGTACAGTACAAATACTACAGTACAGCGGCTACGAACAACCATCCTGTTGACAAAAGAAGTTAGATTCAACCCCCCCTGCTGCACATCATGCATAAAGCCCCACCCAAAGCAACCAGACCAGTACCTGCCCCTCCCTCCGCCCCCCTCCCTCATGAGCCTGACGTGTATTAAAAAACGATGCACTGACTTTTCTCTGGTTTACAGAGATTCTGCTCATCCTCTGAGAAAGTTATGTGTCTTCATGATGAGCAAGAAGATGTGATTTTGGGAGTGTGTGTGTCTGGATGTGAGTGTGTGAGGTTGTTGCAGTGTACTGTTGCAGTGCGTGAGTGTGTTTGAGCTTGGGACAGTATGTGTACGGCTGACTGTGCAGGCTTTTACTGTAGTCCTCGGTGAGCACAGAGAGGGAGACTTGTTGTTAACGTCCAATTAAAAGTCAAGTAAAGACAAACAAAATCAGTTAATGGTCAGTTGTTAGCACTGGGACTGCAGTTATCAGGTGAGTCCGTGTGGGTCAACACAGCCAAAGTGGCAGGTGAGTACAGGAGGTGTGAGTCAGGAAAAAGGTGGCGCAAGTCTGGGAGAGACTGACCACAAACACAAGATCAGCACCAGAGAGAGCGAGGTTTACTGCGAGGGGGACCTGTTGCATGGCTGGATAACGGTCGAATGCAACATCAAGGGGAAAAATAATGATGAGAATAACCCGAAAGATTAGGAATTTAAGTTATTAAAAACATCCTTATATTACAGAAAGAAATTTAAAGTGCAAATGGGTGTAGTGCTACCCTCCAGAAAAAGCTATGGATCTTTACAGCTACAAAATAAGTGTCCAAACCTGGCTTATGAAGCAAAACATCATCAGAAATTTAACCTGGATTTACTCAGGAGTAGATTTTATGGTGCTATTTGGTACATATTTGTATTAATATACATCTAATATTGTGTTTTTGTAATTTACTTTTTACCATCTTCTGTATTTAGCTAGATAAGTATCTGGTACAGATGTTAAATGATGCTAGGATGTGATAATTTACAGTAGGCTTAGTCCACAGGTGTCAAACTCGTGCCATGGATTAGCTGCTTCCCTCAAATTGAAGGAGGTGCTGACCATCAAGATCACCTGCTTTAGGAGTCGGCTGCAAAGAAAACCTGCAGGGTCTCGGCCCTCCATGGCACGAGTTTGACACCCCTGGCTTAGTGTGTCAACCGTGAGAAATTTAGACAAACATCAGGCTTGGAAACTGTTATTCCAAAATTAATTAGACTAAAGACTTGTTTATTTTACCCAGGGTTTCATTTTGTTGTCTTTAGCTGCACCATCTCTCTGCACTCAAGTCATGCAATTTCGAGGAAAAAAAAAAAAGAAAAAAAAAGAAGAAGTCCGCAACATTAAACCAAGTGGTAGGCAGAGTCCAGCAAAGGCATGCACAGGTCAGTCCACCATAGCACGAAGTAGACAAGTGGTGTGAGTGAACGAGAGAAAAGGCAGAAAGAGAGAAAAAGGAGAAATGTTGTAACAAGAGTGGGGTGGGGGGGTGTGCCGAGTGTGATGTCATGGTGTGGTCACTCAGTGCGTGGGGAGTTGCTTCTCCGCTGACTCCCCTGTCTCCCTTCCCCTGGTCCCCCCATACCATCTCTGTCTGTCGCACCTCAAAGGACGGCTCCTCCCCCTCCTGTTCTCCCCCTTCGTCCTCCTCACCAATGTGACAGCTCTAAAGGAAGAGGACAGAAAGTAAGAACAAAATTAAATCACCTTTATTTTTTTGTGTGTTTGAAGCATAGATGGCAAATAAAAGATGGACGTAGTCATTATAAATGGAAAGCAAAGACTGAAAGGGACAAAGCTGCCGGGGATCAAACATGAAGCTGCTGAGGAAGAGCAAAAAGGTGCAATACTACCAACAGATGCTAGCTCCAAAAACTCAAAAATGATCTTTTTCAATCATGAAATATATTTTTGAACAAGTCATTCTGATGTCATTAGTTAAAGTCAACTCTTCTCAGTGATCATCATCATTGAGGAGATATTAGACTGAGAGAAGAGGAAGATTTAGAGAGTCATCAGTTTGATATCCAATGAGACCAGACCTGAACTCCAGTCTCATACATATTAAACGGCATCCTCAGGGTCAAGGGTCCAAATATGATCATTTCTGGCTCTAAAAAACCCAAATGGCTCAAATACCAAACTTCACGTTAGCTTTGTCCATTCTATATATAGTCTGAGAAAAAGTGAAGCTAATGCAGAAGTGCTAAAAGTGCAATACCACCAATGATCACTGCTCCAATAGACTTCTATTCAAAACCTAATTCAGTCAATATTTTTTTCCATCAGTTATTCTGATGTCTGTAGTTACAGCACCTTCTTCTCATCTGTGTCCTGGTGGTTGATGAGAAAATAATTTCATAGTTAATCCCCCCTCTCGCTGCTCCCCTGCTCCTCCCACTTATCCAAATATGGTCACATCTAGCTCCAAATTCCAAAAGGTGACATCACCATGGCTACGTCCATCATTTATATACAGTCTGTAGTTTACATCATGACATAATGCTGCTCGGTGACTTACCTTTGCCATGATATCAGCATACGACATATAGAGATGGTCAACGTCAAGTTTGCTGCAATGAGACACACACAACAGGCATCAGTCTGACTGAGGGACAGGGGACAATGGTGAGCAGCAGAGGACGCAAGATGATCTTACAGCTTTTCTGTGAGAGCTGTACGGCTGAAATGTAGAATCAGCTGATGAAGGGGGTCAGGCTTCGTCTCCGTCTCCTCTTCCTCTTCCTCCTCTTCCTCCATGGCTTTCTAATTTGCATGATTCATGACAAACCCTCAGTACACACCACACATGGGAAAGATGGCAATAAAAACCAAGGAGGATGACTTGCCGATAAGTCGTCAATCATCTTGTCTTCAAATGAGTAACCCTCAGTCTCTAACCAGTTGCGCTTGTAGGCGTCCAAGAACATGTTGATTGCCCTGTGCCTGTGGGAGGAGAGGTCAGAGACTCAGGGAGGGCTGTGATGGCTCATGTAAAGCTTTCAGATTTTATTGCAGATGTATTTTTATGATGAAGTGGAGAATATTTTACGAGGGGATGTTGTAAAGAGGCGTCATCCTGAAACAGGCCACCACTGCCCTGCGACGCTGTTTGGACAGCAGCTTGTGCCACACCATTTTCTTTGACTTGAAGGGATGCTCAGTCTGAAGCAAAAAAATAATACAGACCACACCTGCTGAACAAACACTTCCTGAAAACATTTTTTAAAACAGCTTACCATACAAAATACACTGCACACAGAAAGTAAATATCTGTTTGTAATGCAGCTTATGCTCTTCACTCACCACCTCAATGTGGTAAAGGACAGCAGACACCTCCTGCACCCGTTTCACCACCTTCTCAGGTTCCTCAGCATCTTCAGCCTTTCCAGACATCTCCTTATAAAGAGCCATCTGCCAGCGCATAGCCGGGTCCTCCACCTGAAACATGAATGTAAGTCAAATATATATAATGCATGCAAACAGGTGTATTTATTATCTTCTTTAATCTGTAAAATAATTAAAAGGCCTATTTACCTTGCCTTGCAGATGCAGATTGTTGTGCAAGAACTCCCTCACCTCTTCATCTGTGTCTTTCTGTAAAGAGACCAAGATTTAGGACACTCCAGAAAATCTGAATATCACACAATATGCATTTAAACCTCGAAAAACAATTCTGATAAAAAAGTAAATTGACTTTTTATGTTAAAAAAATAAATAAAATAAAAACTAAAAATATGAATGAATATAAATGCATATCATCAATCACATGTCAGAAATCAATCTGTAAAGTCATGTTTAGACCCAATACATGCAGAGAGTGGCTTTAAACACATAGGAAGTACCAGTGAGTATCTGATCTTGGCGAAATTGATGAGCTCCTGGTCAGCAGGAGAGCACATGTTGAGGCCGATGGGAAGCATCTTCTTTAATGCTGCTACGATAAGGGAGGTCTGCACAGAGTAGCGATCCCCCCGCCGCTTCTTCTTGGTACGCTCCTGCTCTGAGCCTCCAGACTAAAGAGAGAGAGAGAGTTCAAACCAATAGATCACTTTCAGGTTAATGAGCCCCTCACTAATCAAAAAACCCTGTTGCAAAAAAAGGAGAACATTTAACATAATAACTACTTACAACACAAAGCATGACAGGGTACAATCACTGATACAAAGTGATCAGAACCAGCTGTCAATACTTAACACAATATCACGACATGCTGCTAGAGTGAAAAGGACATTTTCAATTGAAATAAAAACAGAGCAACAACTGCATTTTCCTGTAAACATCAACTCATCATGTTTCAGGTGCTTCACTGCTGCACCAGCTACCGTTGTCACACACAATGCAGCCTCACTGTTAGTAGTGCAGTGGCTAGACAGCACGGGGTCAGCTCCATCGCCCTTGAGCTCTTCTCACACACTCCTGTCCTGAGGCTGCCAGTGCTCATTACCGACTGTTGTCTGGCCTCACAGCACCCTCACGACCCCTCGGTGTGTGTGTGTGTATGTGTGTCACGCCCAAACACTCTTTGGGCCGCGAGAGGCACTGTGATGATCAGGTAACAGAAGCTCATGACAGTAATGCTCATCTGATAGCCAAGGAGAGAAGGTCTTACTTAAAGAGCAACCACGTGAAACATCAATCAAACAGTGATTAGATATTTAATTATCTATGATGTCAATGAACATGACATGGAGTCCAGTTAGTAAATATGATGACAGCTAGCTTCTCCTGAAAGATCCAACTAGTGACATGTGCTGCTGATGGACTAAGCAGATCTGATGAACAGTGTGGCTTTTTTGGTTCAAACCAGTAGCGACCACAAAGTAGTGAAAAGAGAAGAGTCCCCCACAGCGCAGGAATCTTTCGACACAAAAGCTGAAAAAAAAACCCAAGCGTCAACGACAACATATTCAACATCACATGTAGCACAGTAGCACGGGCTCCACACCTGAATCCAACAGGGGCCGTCTGAAGGCAAACTGTTCACTGATCAAACAAAAAGAGGGCGATGGTGCTCGGCTGCAGGAGTGCACACACCAAATCAGACACACCACTGCCCAGCCGAGCGCCATGAAACCTCTCAGGCCACTACGATCTACAGCAAAGAGCTTTCATCAAGCCACTCCAGACCCCGACTCACACACATACACACACACACACACATAAAAACCTACACACACACACTACAGTCTGTTTCACACCTTTATATCCCACTCACAAAAAACACTTTCAACATCAGCAGTTTCAACTACAGTATCCTTATTTCACTGATATGTAGAGTGAGCTCTCTCCTGTGTTTATAATCCTGTTGAATGTGTGTGTGTGTATGTGTGTGAATACTGGGGTCTGTCTACAGGAAGTGTGGTTGTCCTTGGGAGAGCTTGATGAAATGCCTCCCAAACTCAGGGTGCCATGCGGTCAGCACAGCGCTCGTGCACAAACACAGTCTAACCTCTCCATCTCCGGCCTAGTGGCCCAGCGTCCAACCCCGACACAGGATATAAGGAGAAAACACAGTTAGCAACACTCCTACGACTGTCTGAAGACTATTTACTGCCACTTATTGTCCTGGAAAAGGATGTTATATTACTTATGCAATAGCCCATTAGTCTAACATTTCTAGAAAATGATTTTGGAAATGACAGAAATTATTATTATTTACAGAATAATCATTTATCTGATGTTCTTACTCGTAGCAACTTAATGAAGAAGAAAATCACAGCTGAGAACAGATCAAGAGGGATTTTCCTTTTAAATCTTTCTCTGCTGGGAATGGGTGGCGTTAGTGAAACAATTAGATGTTTAGTTTCTCAATGTGTTATAGCTGAAGATATGGAGGTGGGTGAATCAAACATCTAAGTGCCAGGCAATGTTTTTACTTGGCCATTTTAATCTGCTTGTCCACTCTTACCTTGCTCATCTTGCTCTTACTGTCAGCGGTCAGGAAGGACATGTTGTTGATCTCATTCATCACCACAAAGTTCTGCTCCTCCCTCTTAAAGTTCTGTAATTTCATACAACAAATACGTCAGCCAGAAGTCACAAAATTATACAAAGAATCAAAAATTACATCAAACAAAGACTCACGTGAGATTTGGACCAGAAAATGAAGACCTCTCCCACCATCCTGAACAGGTCCTCTGCATCCGAGTCTGGACAGGTCAACCACCTCGCTCTGCAGACGGAGACAGCAGTGACAGTCATGCATTACTTCAAGTCCATCTTCTATACCTGCTTGTCCAATTGGGTCTCGGGGGCTTGGAGTAAGTTCAGCTACCTGTTATTATCCACATAGCGGATGAGCAAAGGGTAGAGTGCATACAAGTCCCGACACAGCACAGCGAACTCGTCTCGAATGGTCCCGTTTTCACTGTCCACCTCTGTTTTGCCCTCCATGCGAAGCTGATCCTCCTCGGCCACCACCTTTCCTGAGCGCTTCTTCAGTTTCTCCATGGTGGGGATGAAGTGGGATTTAAGCATCTCTGGTTTGGCTCTGCTGACAATGGGCTGGGCGAACACTGGACGAGGGGTAAATGGAAATCAACAGTCGTCAAGAGCCAACATGTCCAACATTACAGCATTTACAAAGAGCAACCACTGAGCGACTATGACTGATGTAAGAAAGGGTTTATGAAAAATCATCCTTCATTCTGGGTCCAAAAGATGTCACGATTCTGGCCGATTGTAAAACTTCTGCTCACTGACCTGCTAATCTCTTCATCCAGGAGGCCTCATCTATACCCAGGTTGTTAACTACGATCTTCATGATGCTTCCCAGCAGCTGGTTGAGTTGCTCAGAGGTGACGGAGGTGCAGAGCTGGCCCTCCAGCTCGGGGAAGTTCTCCGGGCCCCGCTCCCACCAGCGCGGTAGGTAGTTACACAACATGGGCAGGGTGATCTCAATCACATGGGGCATTTCTGTGTAGCGAGCCCCGGACTCTGCCAGGTCGTGGATCTCTTTCATGAGGATCCCCAGCTCTGGGATGTCAGGGCACAGCTCTTCTACTTGATTGGGAAGACCCAGAACTAAATAGTGACAGAAGAGACAGTATTAATGCATTCTGGTCATTTGATGCATTAAAAAATAAAATGTGCTGGGGCAAAAAAACAAATTAAAATGCCAAAAACCCACTGGATCTCTCTCTGGGAGTCTTTGTCGTGTAAACAGAAAATGTGTTGAATTCATTCAGTTCTGGCTCAAGGAAGGCTACGGGCATGGCAGCTGCTAAGTGGGCCAAACACTCGCCAAGAGCCGGTCGCTGTCTGCACGGGAGAGGAAAACCACAAAATCCTCACAACATGTTTAACGTCTGACAGCATACATGTACATATTAACAGCAGATTCACAAATGTCTACACACTTCTCTGCATGTGGGGTCTTCACCGTGCCCAGAGAGTAGATGCTGCACATCAAACGGTAGCAGGATATCTGCAAGTCGTCGACTGAAAGACAATTGATGCATTAGCTTTAAGTTAGAGAACTTTGATTCACTGATTCGCCATTAATTTACTAACCCATGACGTCATCTCCAAACTGGTGCTGGGCGATGTGGTCAAACAGTGAGGTGAGGACTGGCAGCAGGGCCGTCGTGGTGTAGTTGATATTCTGCGCCACACCCTTACACCCCTGCAGCAACACAAGAAACAGGCATCAGTGCACCAAAAATACTGAATACACTTGTGTAACGTGCCACAACACCGCTCCCTCCCCCTCTGACCTGGTTTCGACTGGACACTTTACCCAGTTTCAGATTCTCGACCATCTTCTCAATGTCATCTGCAGCACTCTCAAAGAACTGACGCAGGCCGGCCTTCACGATCTCAGGACCCGATTTCATGACAGTCCTTACAAATGACAGAGGACACATTAAAAATAACCTCAGAGGGTTTGTTTCTATTTCCTCTCTGTGATTTGATATGAAGAGACCGAGGAGTTACCTGGCATCCAGTGATCGTGAGAGGATGTGCAGACAGTTTACCACTGCACTCGCATCCGTTCCTGAAAGCAGCACATCAATGATATGATGCTAAGTGCTGTCCTTTAGTGCAAATCCACTTTCTACAAGAGCTCAATTTATGTTAAAGGTCGGATTTATTCATAATAGTAGAGGAGTTCATCTTTAAAGCTCTTTTTCAGCAACAATAAACAGAGTACACAGTTACAGTACAGTGTTAGGAAACATTGAGCAATCCACTCCATACGATATATTTTCTGTTAAATGCTAGATTTCACTATTAAGTAGTTTGCCCTGGGCTCAGACTCAAAGTGAAGAGCTAACCATTGTCCCAAATAAAAGTGACTGACTATTAAAGACACATGGTGGTGAAGAGAATGACGATGAAGCATCTACTGCCTCATATAAGCCAGCCCGGGAACACATCACAGAGCTGCGGTACAATACCATCTGTGGATAAATGTTCACCATTACAAACACTCATGCTCTCACTTTGTGAAAACCAAACTCAGTCTAGGCCGTAAAAGCAAAAGAGAGAGACAGTTTTTGCAGAAAACACAAAAGCCAAGCAGAAGCTGAGCTACAGGGAGAGAAGCGTTAGACGACTCAGTCAAAGGCGGGAACAGGGAATGAGAGCATGGGAGGAAAGAGGTGTTAATCTACTGATTAGTACGCAAATTAAAAAGGTAGGAAGGAGGAAAAGGCAACAAAGATTTGCAGGATTAAAATGAAACTAAACAGAGGGACAGAGATGGTGACAGGGCGTGATGCCACCATGCAGGTTCCTTACCAAAAAGAGAAACTCTGTGCCTCACCAAAGCAGCCAACTTACAGAAGATACTGGGGTAGGAGGAGAAAAGAGGAAAGAGAGGGAGAGGGAGGGAGGGATGGTGAGGGGAGAACAGGGCAGGAAAAATGTTTGAAGTACACAGAAAGCAAAAGGGAGGTCAAGGAAATAAAGGACATTGCACAGTAGGAGAGAGATGGAGGGATGTGGCAGAAGGAGAGGACAGACACTACCACATGAAAGTACTGTCCTGCAGGGAAGGTACAGGACAGAGGAGGCAGTTCAAGTCACATAATTCAGAGAACAACCCAGTTTTTAAAGAGTATGCATCTACTGCACATACCTTGCAATCATCTCCTTCTCTTTATTGGAGGAGTGTCCTCCACTACCTAACACTTTAGCAGGAGTGGAGAGGAAGTACAGGCAGTGGTTCTTGAAGTACTGATTGACCAGAGGCAGGAGGATCTAAAAAACAACCAAAGATTAAATATTCATTAGAGGAAACAGGTTACTAAAAATAAAAACAAAAACAAAAGCAAAGTCAACGATCCATCAAGTTGCTCACCTTGGCAAAGAATTTGATCTCTTGCTCGTGTGGTGACTTCTCAACTCTACCACTGCTAACCACAGCCTCTGTTACAAAAGCAAAAAGAAAACCAAGTCACTCCTCTTTGCTTTGCCACTGGACTAAATATCTGTGCCCACAGTTTAAAGTATGAATCCTATGAGAAGCCTTCGTCTTTTCAAACCACAGTACCGAGATGAGCGATGAACTCCTGGGCGATGTCCATCCATTTAAGAAGCTTCTGGAGGAAGCCGTAGGCGAAACGCTTCTCGATGGAGGAAATGTCCTGCTCCATGTCCTTAAGACCCCTGAGGATAGGAAAAAAAAAGATGAAGTAACAATGAAAAGCAACTGAAACATGAATCTTTCAGTTCACCTTGTCACAGCGTATCCATTGAGCTGGAGGAACTTGAGCAGGTCCTGGGCTTTCTCCCTGTCCCTGGCCTTCTCCTTAGCGGTCAGGGTGTCATAAGGCACAAGCAGTGGGTGGGTGCCACCACCTAACAAGGAGCACGAGTTATGTTTGGTAAAGACAGACAAATGATATGACCACTTCAAGATGTGAAACAATAAAAAAAGACTCTTGCCTTTGGCCTGTAGCTCCAACTTCTTCTTCCTGCCCCAGGTGTTGTGGTAGTTCTCTGCCAGCTGCTCAGCCATAGACTGCAACACAAAGCCAAAGAAAATTACCGTATTTTCCGGACTATAAGCCGCTACTTTTTTCCGACGTTTTGAACCCTGCCGCAAGCTCCGTGTCACCGATACATTTAGCCTCGTCACATCAGACCCGGTCAGAGTGGACCACATAAAACTGTTCGAATAAATTCAATAGCGGCTTATAGACAGGTGCGGCGTATAATAGTCCGGAAAATATGGTAATCCTCCCAGGTCCATACAGGTGTAAAATAAAAATATTCGACTCATCAGTGCTGCAGAATACTGACAGAAATATACATACCTGCAGCTCTCTGGACAGGGCCATTCCTGCGATGTCGATTGGCTGAGGGTTGTAGCCGTGGCTCGGATCGTAAGTGGCCTGAAGACAAAACAAACACACCCCATGTAGAACAGTGTCACTGTGAGGTTTAGAGACCTACTATTATATTTTACCCCAAAAGAAAATGTAATGTGAAGTCAACAAGCTTAAACTCTGAATATGCAGATCTGATTATTTTTATAGCCCTGCAGCTTCTGTACAGTGAATATTTTCCACTCCTCTGTCTCGTACCTGAGCAGTCTGAGAGATCTTGCGGGTGCTGGTGGTGGCAGCAGCCTTCTTCTCCGCATCCCCCTCCCCGTCCCTGGCTTTCTCCAGGGTCCACTCCCACGCCAGCATGGCTTTGATGGATTCTTTAATGGGCCAACGATAGATCTCCTTGTCCTGAGAAACACAGAGAGGAAAGCTTCATGAAGACGGCCACATTGAATATTTACATATTATTTACATTTAGATTACATCCTCATGTGTGTGACAAAAGCTTTGATACAGTTTGGTGTCGGTGTTCAGATGATCAGGATTCAGACTAAAAGCTGGAGGATTCTTACCTTTTCAGAGAAGGTCTTGTAAGGCCGGAGCATGGGGTGAGTCTTGGCGTTCTCATCTAACACCTCACCGTAGGTCCAGTTGTTCTGAATCTGAGAACAGAGAAATCATTACAAACAACAGTGTCTACAACACAAAAATACACATGAGGATAATTTTATATTTTTATAGCTGACCTTTTCAAAAGCCCACTTGTCATGAGTGTGTTCTGCATATTTGTTGATGAATGGATCCAGCCTTTCTGGGATGATGGTGCTGTAAATAAATTAACTCCAATTTAATAGGTTATTATGACAAAAATCTAAAACCTTAATTTAACTTTGGAACGTGACTATTAGCTTGTAATAAATTACATAGACAAATTACACTTTTACAGTTAGTTTGGTTTCTTTGAAAAATACTTATTTAGATACTTTTTTATTTATTTAACAGCTAAAAATAAATATTTCTGAATCCTGAAATAAATTCAGTTCACGTTTGTTACTGTTTTACAAAAATACTGCCATAGAAAGAAAGCAAAAAATATGAGTCAACAACCCTTCATCCATTCTGTATAGAGTCTTACAGCAGGTGACTATTTAACCTAAATGAAAGCAGACTAAAAGTGTTTTCTGTAAGCCACTGTGTTGTTGTAGGAGTTCTCCACTCAGTGCTCACTTGGTGGTCTCCACTGGTTTGGGATCAAAGTTGCCCTCAGCATCTACCGAAGCCTTTTTCTCAGTGTGAGACGAGTAGCTGGCGTCCACGTAGTCGGGTGGGATGGCTCCTGCTATAGCACACAGGCAGGGCATGGCGATCTTGAAGAGCTCTGCGTCAAATTTCTAGGATTTGAGTTGACATCAGAGAAGCAGAGTTAGTAAAAGCGTAAGGAGCAGTATGAGGTGAACACCAGGAGACTGACCTTGTGTGCCAGCGATTCAAAGATTCCCCAAAAGAGTTTACGAGAAAGATGCAGCTCCTCCTCAGAGGTCACGCCGAAGTTCGCCCATCCATTTGGCAAGCAGTAGTACTTCCAACAGCGCTCATAGTGATTGGTCAGCAGCTGGAACGAATGAAGAGTGAAATACCAACCAATATCAGTAGCTAATAATCTGCAAGACTGGAAGGATTGCAGGTGTGTGCAACAGATTTTATGCATTCAGTATAATTTAGCATGCTTATAAAAAGTTTAATAAATACAAGACCAACAGCAGACACACCTTGAGAGGCATTTTTGCATATTCGTTGAGGATGGGAACATCAAACACCAGCCTTCTGAGCAGATGCTGCAGCATAGATGGTCGAAGGTACCTGTGAATGTCACCACAAAGCTCAATGAGAAATGTAAAATTCTGATTTCTTTCATGTCATTTAACTGAGGAATATGTTTTTAACTTGACTGTGTTTCAAGTCCAGTTCAATAAAGGTTCAATGAAGTTATTTGTTGTAATCTGAATTAACCAGCTCAACAGTTAACATTCCTTAAAGTTTGTTTTTGGTACTGACTTGCACAGTGACATGAGGCACTCTTCAATAACGTCCCTCTGAGCCTTGGTCAGGGCTCGGCCGCGGGACAGACGGTAGATGGTGTGGAGCATGGAGTCGATCATGATGGCGCGGTGGTCGGTCCCGGCGAACAACGGTGCGCACTTGGTGAGCAGAGGCAGAACGGCCGAACACAGGTAGCGGTTCAGTGCTAAGGCCATCTCAGTGGTGCTGAATGCCACCTGGAATCAGTCCAGATAATGGAGAAGCTGTTAATACTGACCGCACTACTTCATACTCCTGCAGTACTCCGAGCTCAGCGCCTGCTCACCGTATCCAGAGACGCCGCAGCCCTCATGTCGGGGAGGAAGCCAACCTCCAGCACATGAAGTAAGAAGTCCTGGTTATCAATACCATACACTCTGTCGAGGAACAGCACCATGGAGGCCTTGTGGTCCGGCACGAAGCTGGCTGACATCTTGGGCTCAATAATCTGACCCTCTGTTGTTTGAAAAGTAGAAATTGTACACGGAGGAGGATGTGAAATATCCCCACATTTTGTAATTTGCAAAGTGCATTAATACGTGTTTCCAGTTTGGTGTCTAACCTTTGCCGAAGGTAGGGATCTGCACCGGTAGGCTGATCACTCCCACCAGGTCCTCAATGGGCACCAGAGACCTCAGGATGGCTCTGATTCTCAGTGCTTCACCCTTTCCTGCTTGGATCAGCTGTACAAATGAAAATACAAGAGATGATGAATGATTCTGACTCCCACTCATCAACCATCTATTAGACTACTGTTCCTGGAGGCTTGAGAGAAATCAATGTGGTGAAAGCCGCTCCACTCACATGCATCTCAGGGGCACAGCGACCCAGCAGATCGATAAGGGCTGAGTAGAAGGACATGATGGCATTTCCCAGATGCACACGGTTCTCCTCGTGCTGCTCCTCACCACCAAACCTGTCAATCAAGAAAATATGGTTTCTGTAACTGTACGTTGCTCTGTTTTTAAACTACACAACCAAAACAAAAAAAGGATGATGAAGGATCTTTACAAATACACCAGTGCTTACATAAAGCGTCTGTCTTTCTTCACAGTGGGTCCATCCCTTGCTGGGTCCTCTGAGATCTTGATGGCCTCCTCCATGGCAGCCAGCAGGCCGTTACCACCCTCTCCTCTCAGGGCTGGGCCGAAGCACTCAGGGCGACGGATGAGCAAACGCACCACAACGTTGGCGTTCTCCTCCACGCTCTCTCCTGTGAGCAGCAGGGGTGAAAATGTTAGTGACTACTACTTCAAAGTCAAACCACAAATGTCTTTGTTGCATGATAACGACAGCTGACCATTAACAAAGACAGCAAAGCGGAGGAAATCCAGGTATCTCTCTCCTCCACAGGGGTTCCAGCCGATGTCAGGGTAGCCCTTAGACAGGAGCATTGGACACATCTGCAGTCCACAGCCCGCCAAGTATGTCACCACCTACATCACCAAGTATGACAGGGACAACAGGGGAGAATATAAACTGACAGTTCTGCTACACCCTATCCTGTTATTTTCTTGACTTAATTCTCTGTTTTCTCAAACCATTTCCAGGTCCTGCTCTTGCAGAGCGAGGGCCAGCTCGTTGTTATCAATGCAGGAGGCTGCAGCCACGTCCAGGGGCGTCGATCCACGCATGCCTGCAGATTTAAAAGAAATGCAGTGAGTTGCAATTAGATAATTCAGTGAATTATGTAACATTACCCGTTTTTCTTCCCTGGTCCAACACAATAAACAAATTCTTATGTTTTAACCTGTTCATAAAGGCTCAAACTATGTAAATGTAGTCTACAGTAAACAGTGTGATATGAGCCAGACACTCGCCCAAGCCGATGCCGCTGTTCTGCAGCAGGTAGCTCAGATGGTCAAACATGGAGCGCTGGTTCTGTCGACTGATACGACAGAAGTAACACAGGAAACGGCAGCAGTTGGTCACCATCTGGGGGAATCGAATCTCCTGGAGAGGAAACGGTAAATCTTTTGTCACATGCAGACTGCCTCATGTGGCAGTGGTGGAAACAAGACTCAGAAATGATGCAGAATAAATCAAATAAAATAAAGTTACCTTTGAGTCTCCTCCTCCTCCCAACACATTGACCATCACCTCCATGACAGTCTCATGCATACCGAGGGCTCTCATCAGATTGGGGTGCTGGTAAAACACTTTGTTGTTCATGATATTCCTGCCAGAATAAAAATAAAAAAAAATAGAGAATTATGATGCATATATAAGATTTCTAAGTAGGTAAAACTTACTTAATGTTTTGATGACACAATGAAGAAGAATTAAAAATACTTTAGAGCAGGATTTGAAAGATATTTATGATTAAAGTCAAAATATAAATATGGAAATGATTG
The DNA here is from genome assembly GCA_900323345.1 of Pseudochromis fuscus. NCBI lineage: Eukaryota > Metazoa > Chordata > Actinopteri > Pseudochromidae > Pseudochromis > Pseudochromis fuscus. Next base: position 11,340 of record OOFC01023579.1, on the reverse strand, counting down.
AAATGAGAATCTGTATGATCAGCCTCATACTGACCCGATGCTCTGGATCATGAGCCGCTCCTCTTCAGGACCCATCTGGACAATGAGCAGCGAGCGGATCTGTCCCAAACACTCCAGCAGGTCCATGGTGTCCTGAACAGACACGCCGTTGATGGCGTAGGCTTTAGGGAGCGCTCGGATCAGCTCGCCGAGGCCGTCGTACTGTCTGTGGAGCAGACTGAACATCAGACGCACAAGCTCAGGGTTCTGAATGAACGACTCCTGGGCCCAGTGGATCATGGTGTGGGAGATCAGCTCCTGGAGGGTGCCTGGGTGAAGTGAAAAGGGAGCGTCGTCAGATAAGTTTGATTTATTTTTGGAAAGAATCTGGATCTGCATTAACCTCATTTTAATTCAATAACCTAAATTAAAGTTGAACTATTACCAAAGGTGATCGGTGAAAAATGTTAATCTTACTGAGTTTTGGTTCTTCCTCGGCCTCTGGCTTTTCTTCTTCCTCTTTCTTGCGGAAGTTCTTAACCTTGTCCACGAGACTGAGAAGTCTGCCTCTGAGGGACGTGTCCACCTCCTCCTCCTCTGCCTCCTCCTCAATATGTATGCCTGTGTGTAAAATGAGAATACAACATTAACACTCGAAACTTTGAACAACGCTTTTGAAAAGAAGAGAATAAAAGAACCACAGAAAACATGAAAAATAAAACTTCTCACCACAATGAAGCAGGAGGTCATTGTGGAAACTTCCTAAAGTCTCCCGCACATCCTCAGGCACCGGACAGTCATCGTCGTCATGTTTACAGTTGGTCAGCAGAAGAACCTTCACACAGAGCAAAGTGACACAATCACAAACTGATTCTCTTAACATCCAACTTAAATAAGAAATAGTCAATCAACACACACACAACACCTGACAGAAGGTTTTTTCGATGAAATAATCAGTACCTGGTCTTGTGGGGGTGACCTGAACTCGCGGGTCTTGCGTGCGGTCTCAGCAGCCGACATGGTGAAGGCTCTCATTAAGGCGTTGTACCGAACACGTTGATTGCTCTGAATATCGTGAACGAACTGGTCTGAGTACGCCACGATGGCCTCCACTCTGTGTCTCAGCTCGCAGTCGCAGAAGTACTGCAGGAGCGTGCACATCTGAGAGGGAGGACAGGAAGCACAGAGTGAGATGTACAATTTGTATCAACATGTATCATGAAAATTAATGCTCTGATAGTTTAGATATGACAATGACCTGCAGCTTGACAGACTCCGGCAACTTCATCTGGAGAAGTCCTTCCTCTGGACCCTCCTCCTCCGCTTTCTCCTCTGCTTTCCCTGCCTCTTCCTCCTTCTCCTCCTCGGCTTTCTCTCCATCCACTTTCTCTCCTTTGGCCTCACCCTCCTCCTTCTCTGCCTCCTCTCCTTCTTCCTTAGGCGCAGCCTCCTTCTCCTCAAGTTCTGCTTTCTCCTCATCCTTCACCTCCTCCTCCTCCTCCTCACCGACCCCTTCATCCTCGAGATCGGCCTCTGCAGCCTCCTCCTCTTCCTCCTCCTCCTCCTTCTCCTCCTCCTCCTCGCCTTCTCCTGCACCCTCCTCTGCTTTCTCTTCCTCCTCCTCTTCCTCCTTCCCGCTGAAAACATTAGGGTCGATCATCTTGAGGATGTGCTTGGTGTCCTCGTCGTTGAAGATTCCCATGATGAGCAGGGTGCTGATCAGCTTCAGGATTGGGACAAAGTGGAACTCCACACTGCCTCCTACTGGATCCCGCATGGCCTGGCTACCGTCCAGCACGGCCTCTGTCAACATGCTAATCGCCCTGGTTTTCAGCTCCTGCAGAAACAAAATAAAAAGTGTGTAAATACAGCACATTTTTAATACATCTTCTCTCTAATGCCATTTTTCCTCCTGCTTTTTACCTGTAGAGGGAAGATAGGACTGAGGGTGTACAGATCAGGGTCAGTGCCGACAAAGTTGATGGATGAGAAATGCAGCTTTGGCCGAAGGCAGGTGGTGAGGCCAACGCCGGGCAGAGAATGCGCCCTCTTTACATCCGGATAAAGGTGGATGCTGAGGGTCTCCTCGGTCATGGGGACGATGAACTCCCTGTTGGTGCCCAAACGCGCCCGTTTGGCCGACTCCAGGTGGATGCTGATGAGCAGGTCGTAGTAGCCGCTGCGGAGAGGTCCAGGCAGGTAAGTGTTCTCGATGGCGTAGAAAAGCTGGGACTCGTCCACGTGGCTGCACAGCGCGTGAGCCACTCGGTTGTTGCCGAGCGCACACACGGCACAGTACAGCATGAGTGTGTGGTAGTGGAACTTCATCAGGTCCTGGCGCTCCGACAGCTCCAGGATGTCGATACACCTGCGAGACAAAGACTCAAAGGTTAATGAGGTAACTCTGGGAGTACACTGCACATCAGACATTTATGTTTAACCCTTTGATGCACAAGCTAAGTTATCCTATGTATTTATTTCTCTTTCAAAATCGTATTTTACCATTTCATTAAATCTTGTTTTTGATTACCACAAATTTTTTTTTCCTTTAATGCTTTATGAACTGAAAGAAAAATCAACTTAGCATGAAAAAAAGCCATACCATACTGTTATTTGTTACACAGAGCACACACATATCACTGATCACCGACAACACTGATACTGAACTGTGTATCTGTAGTGTGATTGTAGTGAACTCATGTCATGCAAAATGTATTTTTATTCAAAATGTTAGGATCAAACAAAAATGAAGATTTGTTATGATCAAAAACAAGTCAACTGAGGAATATTTGGAATAATGAAAGATGAAATAAATTTATTGCAAAGTTATAGAAAATAAAACCTCACCCAAGTCACTTCTGACCCACTTGTACATCAAGGGGTTAAGTTTATTTTGTTAAGCAAATTGCTAATTTCTATTGAGTTGAATTAGGAAAATCAGATATACAAGTACAACCAAAATATCTGAACCTCCTACTCTACATAGAACCAACTTGGCAGGCAATAGAGATGGAGGTGTTGCTCATCTGCTTCCAACCTGTAATTGTTTTGTTTTTAAACCAAAACTTACACTGTAGAAAATGTTCTGGTACAAATGACGTGGACTTCCTGGTGCAGCTTCTGTTTCTCACCTGTTCTCCTCAGGAATGTGCAGAGCCATCATGGTGAGAGGTTCAGTGCACTCCACCATCCAGCCCAGCCTCTCACTCACTTTGCCCACCTCGGGGTTGAGGAAGTGATTGGGCATACGGCTCCAGATGACCGGAGTCAGCATCTGGACGTCCAGCCTGGGAGGACACTGGGGGACCGGGTTCTTACGCTCGCTGCGGAACATCGCCGCTGAGATGGGCATGATGTTCTGACGAGGGGAAGACAGAGAGGAGAGGAGGAGGTTTCCAATCAGAGCACAGAGGATTGCATTTAATAAAGGGATGAAACCTCCTTATCTGTATATTCCAGCTTTCTCTCACTGGCTTACAGGTGAGTTCATCACATTTTGCTCTCACTCTGCCCCATCTTTTCACTGTATAGGTTAGACACCAGTAAATATCAATACCATTGAATTACTTTTTGCTGAACTGAGATGCCGATTCACCAGTAATATACACATTTTCTAAATTATTATTATTATTTTTAACACAGTTGAGGAGGAAGACAGCGATTGTATGTTAGTGGTGCAGTGAGCAGGATCTAAATGCATGAGCTTTAATGAAGGTGGACGACAAAACAAGGCTGACAAACAAAACATGTATAACCAAAATACCAAAATACATCATCTTAACCCTTGTACGCCCCCGGGGGTCTCCTCGTACCCCGCTTCCTCTCCTCTTCGGGGTACGAGGAGACCCCCGGGGGCGTACAAGGGTTAAAGGAGGGCCAGGAAAAGAAACTGCTGCAAAACTAACAGGAACATGGGACAATGCACAACTTAAAGAAAAAGACAAAAACAGGACAGAGGCAGCAAGTTTATGTGGCGAGAGGAGCTGATTAGTAAAACTAGACACAGGTGAGCACAGTCAAACAGCTGAGCCTCGCTGGGGCACAGCTGGTAATCACACAGGAGGAGGAAATAAACAGAAAGTAAAGCAACAGATATACTAATAAGAAAGGACATCGGAGCTTGTAAGACTATAAAAAGCCAAATATAGTAACAGAGGAGTAAAACAAACCTTGAGTTTGCCCAGTTCCAGCTGCACCAAGTTCTGATTGCAGGGCTGAATGAAGACGGCGGGGAACAGCTTGGTGTTGGGCTCCACCTGAAACAAAACACCTCTGATTTATTGAATCTCCACAGTTACAGATCTCACCTGATTAAAGTGAAGTCCTGGAAACCACAGACACACATACACAGTGTTTGTTACCTGGTAGAAGGTGTTGATCTCCTTCCCGTTGGCTGTGAAAGTCATGAGACCCGTTGCCAGGTCGACCAGGCAGCCGACCACCATGTCCTCCTGGCTGAAGCGGGTTTGCTGATTGCTGACGAGGTCTCCTCCCCAAACCATGTAACAGTTACTGTGCTTCATACTGCAGAGAGTCAGACAGATGACTATTTTAAAACTATAACATTACAGGAGCAGGGAAAATAACACAGAGATGATCAACTCATGACAACTTTTATTCATAAATTATGCGGATTAGATGCCCTACAAGCAGTTTTTCTAGTCTATTTTTTATTATATCCATTCAACAGAAAGTAAATCATCAATCATCAAAATGGAAATCAAGTTTTGAACCTCGGGGATATAGTCGTGAATAAAATGCAGGATTAGTTTTGGCCTTTTGTTTTTTATTTAAAGCTTAGAGCCGTTTATCTTTGTCATTTCAAACTGCTGTTTGTCTTTACCCCCACCTTGCATGAGAATACAAATAAAAGTAAATAAATAAAACACCATTTACAGGTGAGAAAAGACTGACCTGTCATGTATGTTGCCTTTGTCGTCTCCCACAGTGACTGTAACACAGCGCACCTTGGAGAGGTCAAAGGTCGGATCATACTGGTGATAGTCAGGAGTGACCCAGCCGACCCACACACCAGACGGCTCCTGCCCGGCAAAGATCCTCACAGAGTAGTAATACTGACAACAGAAAAACAAAGTAAAAGGAGTCGCTCAGTAAAACATCTGAGTGGAACATACACAGAAATATCACAGACACTGTCACTTAAATATGATTTCTGCCGGACTGTGATAATTCTTAATCTCAGTCTCACAGTGGTGGTGCTCATGATGATCTCAGGGTCGTCCCTGTCATCAGGGACCACGTCTTCCACCAAACGTGGCACCGCTGGAGGGGGAGGCGGCGCAAGAGGTGTCATGGCCACTTTCTTGGCTTTAGAGAAAAATCTGTTGTGTGCAAAAAATAAAGTTTATCATCAAAGTGGATACTCACATCTCCTCTGCAGGTTCTCAAACTGAAAGTCTTACCCTTTTTTCTTTCCCTTTTCTGACATTGTGTCCTTCTCATTTTCCACAGAGATCTCCTTGGGCACTGACGGCTCCTTCTTCTCCTCCTCCTGCTCCTTGCGACTGGCAGACTTCTTCAGAACCTCAAACTCGGAGTCAGGCTCCACCACCACCACCTCCTCCTCTGGTATGGTGAGGGTCCGGGTGAGAGGGGTGGTGCCTGCCGGGATCTTGAAGGTCTCATGAAACTGGACGGGCATGCTGAGTCTGAGGAACAACATGTCAGTGTTGGCGTTCTGAGACCCAAAGGTCTTATGGGTCAGTTTCAGACAGGGGGCGCTGTCCACAGTCCCGTCCACACGAGACACCTGGGAGACATCACGTTGAAACGTAAATAAATGATGTAATTTTAAAACTTCCCTGAACACTGGATGTGCCACTGGGTAGTTACCTCGATATGATTGTGATCCGTGGGGACAGGCACATACTGGGGCAAACTCTTACTGAACCACATGGTGATGTCTCGCTTCATATTGATGGCAAAAGGTTCAAATCCTTCCTGCAGGCCACAGATGGCAAAATAGCGCAAGCTGCTCACGTTCTGACCGAGATTAATCCTTCCAACCTGAGACAGGCCCAAGGCGCACACGGGGATAAAACCTGATGGGTGAAACCACAAGAAGAAATCGATAAGAAGGTTTTTCTATACATTTATTTTCTATATTTTAGTACATGAGTAGTTTTATGCCAAGGCAGACTTTCTAATGTTGAGAAAATGACCATTAACTCCCACCTTCTCCAATTTCAATGTCTTTGAAAGCCATCTCCGAGCCCGAGTCACTGATCAGCATTTCTCCGTTGAGTGTGAACATGATGTTCATCTCAGTCAGGTCGATCATACAACCGACGACATCACCAGACATCCACTGGCGGCCAAATGGTTCATTGCCAATGTGCCATCTTTGAGCCTGGATGAGGGTCACAATTATAAATCAAACACAAGTCAAATTCACACAAAAACAGCAACATTATTGAAAGAAATTATTTCAGCATATCTGAGTTTATTTGGGACTTTCCTTCTCAAAGTATCTTCAAAATGTTAATAGTTTGATTGGCAAAGTGAGGAGTGGATTTCCTGTAGATCTCATCTGTAGTAAAAGGTTTTGCAATATTTTTGGAAAAAAACAAATTTCCAATTCTGACACTGATTATTTCTTGATTTGCCCAATCTGGGTTTGATGAAGTTTGACTGAAGCGGATTTAATTAAGCTGAACTTCAGGATGTGGACTGACCTTGTTGCCATTAAAGACGTAGGCCAGTTCATCAGCTCCCAGTTCGTTGTCAGAGCGGACACTGGGACGCGCCCAGCCCACTCTCATCTCGCCCGTGGTCACCGCCTCAAACTCAAAGTACCACTTCCCTTGGGTGATAGCGTACGACTTCTCGGCCCTGAAGATTCGTACTTTATCCCCACGGGTGTTCTCAAGGCCGTGGCCGGCTGCAGTGGAAGAAGAAGACAATCAAGACTTGTTCTGGAGAATTTTGTAGTTACATGTTATTCTTCCTTCAAACTACGAGGATGTCTAACTTACTGCTCTCCTGATCTGGAGGTTCAATGTTGTAGCCGTAGCCAATGAGGGTGCGGACAGCGTTGTTAACACTGTCTCGGTTGGTTTTCTTAGTTCTCTCGTCCAGCAGGTTGTAAGGTACCAGACGAGGGTTTCGTTTATTCACGATGTCCTGAGAAGTGTAACAGAATAAAGCTCGATACAAAAGACGAGAACAAAGTTTTGTGAGGTTGTGTAAAATAAAGGATTGGAAGAGGATTGGATAATGGTCACCTGGACGATGCTGTAGGTCCATCCCTGCCGTACCCGGTCCCTCGCCCAAACATTATGCCCATTTTCTGCCAGTTTTTCTACAAGCTGATTCTGGTTTGGTGTCAGTTTCACATGGCTGAGGTCAAGGGGGGCAGGCTTGTATCCATTAGTCATCACATAGCTAAAGAGGACAGACAGCTGTAGTTATAATCAGATATTTAAAGATAATGTAAAAAAGTACATCCAGGAATATCTTTGTTTTCGTACGTCTTTGGGAGCTTGATCTTCTTCAGGTTCTCCTCCGCTTTCTCATCGCCCATACCAACATGGCAGCCCAGTGCCAAGAGAGTCCTACAGGACAACATGGACACAGACATCACCAACACTGTCCTCCTCTTATTGTTACAATCTCTGCTACACAATAGTTATGAACTCACTTGAGAGTCTCGCCAGACATCTGCAGGTTGTAGTTCCTCTCTGGTTCAGGCAGACTCAGGAAGTCCACCAGACAGGGATGGAGTTTCTTGTTGTCATCCCTGAACTGTGTTGGAAGATGACAAATATTTTACTCACAACCAAAGAATAATATCAATTTATGTACATAAATCTGTTTGATACTCAGTACATAAACATAAAGTAACTGTCACATGGTTTCAGGATGAAAAGAAGATGAGGTTAGGTGCCTTTAGCCCTGAGTGCATCCCTGGACTTTCCCCTTGATTGAAATAAGTGTCCTTGTTGCCTCCTGTGTTCACTTGTGTGGGTTTATTTGTTTGTTAGCAACATCAGAGAAGAATGTTTGGACATATTTCTCCTGACAGACTTAAAATTTAAGCAAAAAGATCAGAGAATGGGATCCCGTGCAAAAATAAAATCCAGAAAATCCCCAACTCTTATAATGGGCAAAATGTGTAAATGAGGTAGTTGTGATATTTCACCACAAGAGGGCAACAGTGTTCAGTCTATAGCGGCAATACAGCTGGATTATACGTTGGGGGAGGTTGGTGCTCTCTGAGTGCTTCTCAAGAGCTCAAAATAAGTTGACTTAGGCCCCGTCCACACGTAGACGGGTTTCAGTGTAAACGGCGAAGTTTTTTATCGTTTACGCCTTGCGTCCACACAGAGATGGAGATTTGACAGCCGAAACCGATACTTTTTGAAACTCGGTCCCAGAGTGGGAAAGTCTGAAGACAACACCCGCTGCATCTCTGTGTGGATGGCGAATAGACACTCTACTGAAACGCTGCTGCCGTAGTCCCGCCTGCGTCGCGTTAGTGCTGCAGCAGCTACTGGGCTTGTTTTGACTTTTACAGCAAAATCTTCTGAAACTACACAACTACCATGAGCAACAAGTGTGTGTTGTTGTGGGTGTTGGTTTTACCTTGTACGAGTTTAATGTGCATGCTCCATGTGACACGTGTGTTGTGCGCATGCTCCGTGTCTTCTTCCTTGTCTTCGTCTGTTTCTGTGGCAGCGTTACAGCGCCACATACAGGCCTGGCATATTGACTACAGCATTTTTGGCTTTTTCGTCTGGACGCAGATATAAATATCCGTTATCGGGGGAGACGTATTTGTTTCGTCTCCGTGTAGACGGGGCCTTAGTTTACATCACCCTATTCCTCCACTAGTGTTTTTTTTTTTACTAGTGCACCTTCAGTTCTAGTTCCCCATTTCTTTGTAGTTGTTGCTCTGCTCTTTGTGTTTTGCTTATCATTAAATAATAATTATCATTCTGTTTGTCTGAGTCCTGATACATGACCGTAACATGATGTATTCCATACATTCAGTCATCCTTTACTTGGCAACACTGGCATTGGGATGAATTGCAAATGCTATTTTAATAATATTTTAAGTCTTCTATCTCTGTTAATGTGAGCAACTTTTTCAAAGCGGGATGTCAGAGCTAAAGAACAAAGCAAATTTGAGTCTTTGAAGACAAAGTAAAAAATAAATAAAAAATAAAAAATCCAGATGTACCATTGCTCCATTGGAGACATTCCCTGACTAGCATCTACAAGAACTGTTCAGTGTCCCAAAGCCCTTTTTCTTTCTTTCTGTTTTTTTTTTTTAAGTTTTTAAAGTCTGGGTCACTAGCTCAACAATTCTTCCTCAGTATCAGCTGAGAGACAGCCACCCTGAGACCCATGTGGTGAACAGACGGCCTAACCAGAGCATATCTCATCCCTCTGGATGTTAATATTTATTGACGGCACTAGGCTGGTGTTAGAACATTAAAAAGGGGATCGGGAAGAAGGGCTCTGCGGACTTAAGCCCTGGGAGGCCATGCCAACTCAAAGTCTTATTCCGATGATGTGCCGTGAGATGCTTGTCCTTGAAGAAAAGGAATTAGTGTCTCTAGAAGTCAAAGGGAAAATGGAGAGAAAAAAATGAATAAGGGGGGTGGAAAGAAAGACGGGTAGAGAATGTGTTTGACAGAAAAATGTGTGGATTTGTGAATGTGTGTTTGCATGCATATGTGTGCGCTTGTCTGCATGAGAGAGCAAAAGAGAGAGGGGGGGTTGGAGGGGGGTTACGAAGACGTCTTTACACAGGGTGAGAAGATGCAAAAAGCACCAGCTGGTACAAAAGTGTTACCACAGGAAGGAGCAGACAATCCCCTCTCCAGGAAATGCAGATCTAAGCGGATTTAAGTAGTCACGACTTTTTCTGTGCAGTTCCAACCTGCAGTCTTGACCCTGTGGCCATACTTTTCCTCTGTGTGTTAGGTTCACTTAGGAGGTGTGACAAAGTCCTGTAACGGAGTCACAGCAAAATTTGATGGTGACGCCACAGCCTATCCGAGAAGCAGTATGCCATGGTGGACATTGTTTGTCTTCATGTGAAAAGATGCATTATCAAGTCTATTTGTAGAGTTAAAAGGATTTATCCATACTTTATCTATGTCCACTTATCCAGTTGGGATAAGCTTTTCAAAGTGGGGCTGGAGTCAACCGCACCTGGTAAGGGCGAGAGGTGGCGTACAGCAGTGATGTAGTGGTCCATGAAGAAGTGGGCATACTCTCAATTTTTGCCTTTTTTTTTTTTTTTTTAAGTAGTCCAGAAAAACACTCTGTTCTGGAAACAGTGACATGTAAGACTACTCTATTCAGTTTACCCAAAATTCGATCAGTAGTATTTGTATTGTAAATATTGCCACCTCAGCTTTACTCCATCTTGCCCATGCTTTGGAGTGAAGCGCTGGCGAGATGACATCTTTTGAAAAATAAAATGCCTGAAGACTAAATAAAATAAAATACATATCGATTTGAAGAACGTTATTCTTTCTTTGCGGCCCGGTCCCGAATGGTCCACGGCCCGGTGGATGGGAACTATGGGTCTAAATTATAATGTTATTATAATGCTAACTTAGTTTAATTTTACAGTAGACAGGCTGGGGGACCACTTTTAGCCATGAAAGTGGTCCGTGGCACAAAATAGTTTGGGGACCACTGATTTAGACCTTTACAATAACGAACAAGCTTCATGGACACTGAGATAATCTCTGGCCATTTATTACAGCTTCATCTAATGTTCCAATCTAGTGCTACTTGGCTTCCTGCTAACCTTAGGATAACCTCAGCCTTTCATAACGTCAGCCAGCTCACGCAATTTACATCGACAAAATCTCTTCTCCTCTAAATGTGCAGTCATATTGCCAGTATTTTAAAACAATTACTCATTTAGAAACCACCTTAAAACTTACCTCAGATTTACTGATTCCACCAAAATAGGTCCTCTTGATATTTTCCACTCATTTCAAAGACGTTATTCTGCCTTTCTCGTTCGCATTTCCAACTAGAAAAGCGCTCTGAGAGCGCAGACCTCCACCAAGCACTGTTAAGGCCAATTGATACTTTCCGTGTCCGCATGTCCGCGTTGGTGCAGGAGGGTCCGCGTCACGTAAATGCCATGGAACACGTCAGGAAGCGCTCGAGCGGACAGGCGCAGAGGCGCGTACAGCTCCAAAAATCTGAGCGTGTCGCCTGGGCGCGGAGGGCGCGAGCAACTGCACTGCGCTTGCGCTAGTGACGTATATGGGCTAGTAATTTCTGCTGAGTCCTAATGTTTATGATTAACGTGTATGGGACTTTGGACGTCTTCTGTACATAGTGGAGGCGGCCCCAGGTTTAGAATAT
>OOFC01023578.1:0-13405 GCA_900323345.1 Pseudochromis fuscus | reverse complement strand
AAGAGAGGAGACAGCGGGGGAAGGGTACATGAGATGATCTCACAGACTGTCTCACAGATTGTCAGAAAATGTCCTAAAAAGTACCTTAAACTTGATCAAACCTCACACAAAATATGATTTTCTTGTAGGTTTTTTTGTCCTCTTTAATTCGGCATAGGTTAGAAAGCTGTCAGACTTATAGTTTAGTCTGTGGAGGGCTCAGAGTGACGTGAGTGCCGTTTTTCCCCATTCATTTGTATGGGGCAGAAGTGGACACAGAGGAGCACTCCAACTTTGAGGGCTTATAAAATCCAAACGATTCGAGTAATTAAAAATCCCCGCAGTCATTTTGGTCAGCACTGTCTCCTCTTTCATCTGTTAAATTTTCAACCCGCTACCATGTACGGTCTGGGAGGAAATAGTTTTTAAAGAAAGTGAAATTTTGATTTAAGATTGGCGAGCAAACTGTGGATTACCTGTTGATTTTAGCCTAGGGGTACCAGCGCGTGATTTTTAGGTCTTGATGAGTACTTCAATTCGGCTTTGTCCCCGTGTCTCTACGACGTTCCTGTGGGCCACAGCGGGCGGCATTGTGAGCCTAGGTGGCGCTACAGAGCACATTTTTGCACTGAGGGGTTAGGTTTTTGCATTTTATCGAATTCTTCACCAGTCCTGATGAGTGTGCCAAATTTGGTTTTGGTTTTTTTTTTGGAGTTTTTGAGCATGTTTAGGGGGTCAAATTAAGCGTCAAAGTGGCGTAACAAGAAGAAAGAAAGAAAGAAAGAAAGAAAGAAATGCTACAAATACAATAGGGCCCTTGCCTCTGGGCTCGGGCCCTAAAAATCAAAAGAGTAGTTTAGCTGATGTCTTCTTATATTGAAAAGTTCTCTGAATATTCATTAGTAAACCTTCAACAAAATGCAATATAACAGATATTTTTGTAGATGAAATATTAAACAGTTCCCAATGCACACATATACAGAGAAATGATATCATATATTTTAATTAAAAAGTGGTTGTGTCCACCTGGTGAATGTGAGTGCAGCACTCCCTCTATTTTAGCTCAGTTTTTGGTCACTACCAACATAAATGTATGGCCTTTTATTCATTAAAGGCCTCCTTTGTCTAGTCAGCTAAATCGGTGTGAAATGGCTTTTCACATGACCTAAAAGTAGTGCTATTACAATTATTATAAAACTACTGATTATGGCCTCTGCAATTAAAGTCTCAGTGTTCATTCTTAGTTACATGCTAGACCTCGACTGACTTCCATGTAATGTGTTCAGGGCTTATTGTACAGGTTATGTATCCCCTCAGATTAAGGACGACGCAATAGTGCTCAAGAGCTGTTGTGTCACCCGAACTGTGGCAGTCTGTGCGTGTCTGAGTGGTAAATACAGGGTTGTCTCTTAGTAGTCGGAGAGGCTGCGCTGTGTGACACCTCTTCATGCAGCAGAGTCTGAGAGAGATGTCTTCATGTCTGTAATATAAATTCCCCTCCTTGTTCTCAGGCTCTGTAATCTCTCCTTTTGGCTTACGGCTGCAGACACAGCTGGAAGCTCTCACATCAGCTGTCATTTAAGAAAAGAGAGTAAATTGTTCTTTGTTGAATTTGCACTTATTTTTCTTTCCAAACTAATCTCTGTTATTCGAAGAGCCAATCCTGTTCCCTTAAGGTTTTTACTAAAAGCCTCTATTTGTTGTAATCTAAGTAGAGGAAATACGATATCACTTTTTTTAATACTGTCAGTTTTTTAAAAGCAAATTGTTGATAAAGAGAAGTCTTGTTGGACTCGCAGTTTATTGCTGTTGTAAGGTTCGTTTCTTTAGCTGTGGATGATCTAGAGGTCAAAACCAGTGCAATTTGGTCCAGTTTATATGTAGAAAGGCATGTGTGAGTAGACAAGGTTAAAGCCTGTGTTCTTTCACTGAACTCTTGAGAGGTATTTATTTTAGAACTGACCTCAGGTCACCAAGTTCCCCTCTGTGGAGAGGAAGTCCGCCACAATACTGAAAATATAATGTGACAATGTTTCACTCATGACCAAAAGAAACAGACTTTGTTCTGTGGCGATAGCAGCTCCTGAGTGGGCAGATGCAACTTGACATGTCAACATACAACATTAATTTAATGCATAATAATAAAAGAAATGTTTTCAAGCATGTGGTCATTTTGCTTTTATGTTACTGCCAATAAAAGCTAATTGTTATGTAATGATACTGCACAGTGGATTAAAAGATTACAAGACAGGGTTCGAATGCCATCCCATGCCACTGCAGGGAGCGCATTACAGTCTACCTTAAGAAGCTCAAAGTAATTTAATTGTGAAGCAGTAATCAAGGTTACTTGCCAGACATGAGGTTAATCAGTCACATGCATGACACTTTAACTATACAGTTTGTTTTTATAGTGTGTAAATGTTTTAATGGAATCAAATAACAAAACATTTCAAGTATAATTTGTTGCTTTCTGCTGCTTTCAGTGTATTGAGACGAAATCAAATCAAAGTCTTGAAAAGGTCGATGAATTTATTCCAAGGTTGCAAACAAACACCCATTTGAAAAAGCTTCTCCTGCTTTCATTTTAAAATAACCTGAGAGATGCACCTCTAATTTTCCATATGATCTACACACACATATTTCTTTAGATAACACAATTAAAAAATGTTGTGATAAAGAATATGTATTGTAGTTAAATCTATGAGTCAACAGTTATGATTTTAGTTTGGTAAATGATCTATAAACAGAATATTGAAACATGTCCCAATGCAAGCTGAACTCCAGAAGAGATTTCTTGCCATGATAGATACTAAACATGTGTCACCATGGCAATAAAATGCCCATTATACTATTTCCCTGAGTTTATGTTTACATATGAGTTTGCATTATGTACATTATGTGCAATAGATTCTCTCACAGTTAACTCTGCAGATAACTATGAAAATAAATATGCAATCAACAATTCTGGTTTCCAAGTAACAGTCATTTTAAAGAAGTAAAGCAGCGAGACATGGCTCAGTTTCTATTTCTTGGTATCTTGAAATCACCATTTGCATGACACGGCAAAATTGGATTGGAGAAGTTAAATTTAGTCAAGAAGACCAAGAGGCATCTGGTAGATGCTAAATGTTGCACAGAGTAAATACTGGATAGAGAGAGCAGAGAGTTGGATGAAACTCAAAGAGGTGATAGTGAAGACCCTTCAGTAACACAGCTGAAGTGTAGAGTTAAAATCAGCCACAATAGACTGTCTCCTTAAACATGCAGACAAACAAAACATAAAGTTTCAAGATGTTAAGATGATTTTTCTTTCTTCTCCGATCATTGATTCACTGATATAAATCCAGTTTCTCAAGGCTTTTGGTCACATATGTTAAATATACAGTATGGGCTATTGGCTCTTTGGTTATCTTGCAGTTAAGTACCGTGATGGCACACCACTCTGAAATTCTTCACAGATTGATGAAATCCTCTCATTCAGTTTAGGTGTCTGCTATCGGTACAACTGTATCCCCATACAGCCGTGCTAAGACATGAAACTGTATCTAAAGCCAAGCAGCAATGTTCAGCCCTCAACAGATGCTGAAAAATACCAGTGTCAGAAATAGCTCATTCAAGTGACTCCAGTTTTTGTGTGTCCGTAGGAAGTTGTTCACTTCCAGAACTGTTTTAAAATTCCTTTTTTCTCCTGTAAAACTGCCTTTGGAGTCACTGTAATCACATGCTTATCCTGCACACATGACATTATCACAGTGAAAAGAGAAAACTGGCTCATTTTTGGCTTGATGAACGTTTGGACCCTTTGTTTTTTTTCTCTGCATCTTTGTCTTTTTCCTGCTGCTGCTTCTTCTCTTTCTTTTTCTCCTCCTTGGCCTCCTTGTACTTCCAGAGAGGAGGCTCCAGGTAGCCCTTTTGCCTTTTCTTCTTCTTCTCTTTCTTCGGAGTTGGCTCTCCAGATTTTGTCACTTCAATCTTAGGAATACAGCCTGAGGGGAAGATGCTGTTTCTGTGTGCCATGCTGCGGGGGATGAAGCCTCTCATGCCTCCACCTGTTGGTATGCTTTCCCTGCGCTCCTGGCAGCAGGAGGTCAGAGAAACAGAGGCGGCCGACACAGCTGTGGGAGAAGCTGAGGTGATGGAGCCATTACTGTGGGACACTGAGCTCTCCTCCAGCTCCTTTCTGCTGTGCTTTTCAAGCAGTTCAGAGACAGCAAGACGGCGCTTGCCAATCTCTGGGGGGCTGGAGGGACAGAGTGGACGGCAACCAGTAGCTACCAGGGGGCTGTGGATGCTCGTAGTCATCCGCACCATGTGGTCCAGGACCCCATTGTCTTCTGGGTCATGCGGGAAGTTAAAAGTAAGGCTTTCTCTTAAGCGCTGCCTCAGCTTCTGACTGGCTGTTTTGGCGGCAGTGGCCTTTGCCACCAGTTGCTTCAGCTCAGGCCACTCGGGGACGTAGCTTTCACAGAACTGCTCAGCAACAGGATGAGCCTGCAGACGTCGTATTCGGCCCATAGTCTCAAACCTTCCTGTCCTCAGAGCCCAGTCTTTCAGACCTCTCCCATGGACCATATCGCTTGCATTGATATCTGCACCTGCACGCCAAAAAGAGGAATAAAAAAGCAGAAAACAGCGTGTAAAACAGGAGACAAGTCAGTTCACACTAGATGCTGGGGAACATGAAGAAATCAATTCAGTCAACTCAGTATTACACCCCCACCATGTGGTCGCTTCTGGAGCACAAGTCTTTGGAAGATGTCTCGCATAAATCTTGCAGAAACCAATCAGGGCATTTCACAGCATGGTGGAATATGATATAGACTGCAGTCAGAGGAAAAGCAATATACCACATTATGCCTTCAGATTTGCTTTATTGCCAACTGCTTAATGGTTTAACCCGTTATTGGAAGAAGCCATGTCTATTTCAAAGGCGGCAATCGGCTTGTCTAGTCAGCAAGGCCCATGTAGTTATGTTCCACACTATAAATACAGCTAGATTATGGATTAATGTTGTCAATCTGTCTCTGACATAATTGACCTTTAAATAGAGTGTGAATAGAAGTTTTATAGCACAATCCTAAATGTGTCCCTGTGCAGTTTATACAGGACTAATCCCCACAGCAAAGACCAGATTAGTTCACAGATCAGATTCCCTGGTTGTCCCCTTGTCACATGTACACACCATTTACAGTTTTTTGGTACACCTTTCCCTGATGATGAAGGGTATGCAATAATTGTACACCCACCCACCACACGGTGTATTTTTCTGATCTTCATTTCTTCATTTTGACGATGTGGACTACATCAGGCATGAGACATCGTTAGAGAATTTATCCGCTGAGACATCTTGGTTGCCAAACTTACCATGCATCAGCAAAGCGCACACACACTCGTCTCGGCCCTGCAAGCCCGCTTTGATGAGGGCTGTGAAGCCACGAGGGTCCCTGACCTCGGTGTCCACGCCAGAGTAGAAGTTGAGGATATAGTTTAGGATAGTGATGAAACCTGGATTGTGGAAAAAACAGCAGAATGTAAGATTATTCAGAGAAATGTTGTAAGATTGAGATTAGATGTTGAGGTGCTGAGGGGTTTATCTCTTGTGACATACCTGCCTGGGCAGCAATCATGAGGGCAGTGTTGCCATCATTGTCTTGATGATTGATGTCAATTAATGGACACGAGTGCAACAGGGTGACAATGTCTACAAAACCCTTGGACACGGCCAGCATCAGTCCGTTCTAATGTGGAACAAGATATAAACACATTTACTTCAGTGTTTTTTTTCTGTTGTGATTTACATTGTGTCAAAGTGTCATAAAAAAGAAAATGGATCTCACTCTGCCATTGATGTCCAGCTCCATGGCTTCTTCTTTTGTGACTCCTCTCTCCATGATGCTGCGCAGGGATTTGCCATCATTCCTTGCACAGGCCTCATACAGTGTTTTAGCTGGCTCCGCGAATCTGGAGTCACATTCATAGTCGGGAAGCACTGAGTCATCAGAAAGAATACTTCCTGAGTCAGAATCATCCAGGAGGATCTCCGAGTCCTCGGATGGGCCGCAGCCCAGGTGCGGGTCATCATTTGCTGTAGCCATTCTGCCTGAGATCACACCTGGGTGTCAGGACTGCTGCACGGCACCCACATCTTAAAGAAATAAAAATATATTGTTATCATGGAAACAAAAGGAGCAAAATGACCTTTTGTGTAAATGGTTGATGTTCTACAAAAAAGTTCAGATTGACTATATAAATGGTTGATGGTGAGATAAAGGGCATGACCTCTCACAAATAAGGAAAATATGTTTGAACAAACTACATCATCAACTGGATTTGGTGTTTAATTAACTGTAATGCCATTTTGGGTGCAAAATACTGAAATACTGTTCTGATAATATAGATATACCTGTATGAATGGGATACCATCTAAATTGTATTTTGTTTGGTGCCTTCTGGTTTGAGAATGTATGTAATCTCTTCTTGTTATAATAGGCATCTTACACTAGCTCCCTGACACTAACAACCACATACTGGCAGCTGTTGAAGGTAGCATGTTAAATAGATCTAGCGGCCTTAAAAGGTCTTGTCTAGAAGCCATGATGACTAAAGAGGATGAGGAGCTTTACCTCGCCTCAACCCCCCTGTCAGAGTAGCTCATCCGTAAGGCTTTGATTTACAAGATAGGTAACCTCCCCAACATGCTATTTGTTCACTGGCTCAACACATGTAGTCATTTTAAGTCTGAAAGTAAACAGAGCTTAAAATGTGTAAACAACACATATCTACAAAGAAATGAGAGCAACAAGAAATAAAGAAACCAAGAACATGTAGACCTGAAGCTCAGTCTGTGAAACTAGTGTGAATGAAGGTATAGTAGGAGGAGTGTGCCGGGTTGAGAAAGGCCATATGGTGCCAGAAGCAATGGGAGGCCAGTCTAGTGACAGCATCTGTCATGGTGTCTTCACAGTGTCACACTGCTTTACAGTATAAGCACACTCGGGCAATCCAGTGGTTTACAATTTGTCTTTTTCTGCACACAAATCAACAAACTACACACACATACAAACCCTCTAATGCAAAGCAGTTTTTGTGGAGTATATTTCAACAGCAGTGAGACTCGAGGCTCTGATTTAGAGCCAACCAGGCAGCTCCTAACTCCTCAAGTTTTGAAGGATAAGCGTGAAAAAAGAGCTTGAGTTGAATTATACGTGGAAAACACTGTCAGGTCTTTCCAGTCAGGGACTGAGGATTCAGCCATCAATCAGCCGCGGCCTTGCATACATCAACCGCACCCACACAAGGCACGTGTTCTTGCAGATAGGAGTTGCACAGAATTAGCTTTGCACCTGTTGACAATCACATTAATTTGAAATAATTACAGTAATAGCATCTTTCGGATAAGCTAAAGGCTAGGATAGGACTGCTCAACTCCCTTAATCCCACAAGCATATGCTTGTATTTCTGCATTGTGTCATGCACAAGAATGAAGATTGCAATCACATCTCCTCTGTCTCTTCCTCCTTCTGCACAAACGTAGAAGCCTCCTACTTTAACTCTGCCACTGTGGCCTACACTTCATGCTGAGCAGTTATCATGCCAGGCTTCTTCCTTTGAATCCTAAATATATGCTGTCTCAGATGCCTTTTATCTGTGAAGTGAGGATATGTGTGAAAAAGCAAAGAAAAAAAATCAAAGAGCAAATAATAATAGTCCAAATCTCACCCTTAAACAGTCCAGTCAGGGGTCAGTCCTCTTCTCTGCAGTCTGGGATTTAGATTTTGCTCATGGTAATTAAGCCATCCTTTAAAATTGGACTTCCACTCTTCCTTTTGGCGGTTAGTAAAAACTGGTAAAGGTTAAGTTTCCCAAACTGACTCCAGCTCTAGCTTTCCCCCTCCCTCCATTTCTCTCACTGGCCAGTTAGGTTGCCTCATCCCAACATAGACTTTACTGTCCTAAATCAGGCAACGTGCTCTCACCCCCTCATCCTGATTACAGAAGATTTAGGGATTAAGAGAAAGAAACAGACAGCAGCCAACCTTGCTCCCCTTACAGTCTGTTGAGTTAGTTTGCTCCCTCTTTCTCTGCTCTCTCAGAATCTGCCCATCCTCACCTCTCCACTGCCCGTCTGTTGTGTCGGAGCAAACCTCCCCAACTGTCCAGAAACCGTGCTGTGACTGAATCATGGAGAAGGTTCCCAAAATCTGCGGTGCCGCTGAGGACCCCCTGCCTGAATAAATCCAGCATGCCTTTGTGATTGGAGGCAGAGTGTTGGGTCTGTTTTCCCATGGAAATCCATTTGCAGGGACAACAAACTAACCCTGCTGTTACTCTGAGCCAGGGGGCCTTGGTAGTAATTATTCCCAGGGTAGGGATGACACACACGCACATATGCTCAGAAACACAGGGACAGAAACACAAGACACCACACAGGCACTGACACAAACATGCTGTGAAATGTAGCAAACAACTGATGCACAATATCAGTCTCCTTCAACAACCTAAGAAAAACTTACAAAGTTTTGGAGTTATTTGCTTACTTGGGTAATCTTACTGCAAATAATAAGTAATCTATCGCAGTGACAAGAAACCATGTTAACTTTTTACAAGCTGAGTTGGTTTGAGTCCGCTCCTCGCCAATCTTTGAAGTGATTCCCATTAGTGGACATGAATATCGTGTTAACTGCTTTATTAATAGCATCAGTGACTCAATCGTGTGGTACCAAAGGTGCATGTAAACAGATTAACCCTCACGCTGCATTGTAGTAAGGCCAAGCCCTGACTTTGTGCAGATGATTGTAGCCGGTGTTATGCAACAGATTGTCCCTGTTAGAGGGGTTTGTGCTGCCCCCTTCTGTTCACATTAGGGGAATGCAGTGCATGCACATGAGCTTTGATATCAGCAAGATATTCAAACAGCTCCTGGAATAACGTTAAAATGTATTAATCCCCACTGTAAGCTACAGCTACATCACCTCCAAATCTACAAACTTAAAGGAGGCACCTCTTGTTTGCTTTGAACCTACATGTCCTACATGTGTATGTGCTCTACTCTTTTAGCATTATTAATGAGCAACATTAGTTCAATATCAGATCTTCATTGCTCTACAACAATGCCTTGACCGAGTGAAGCCACAGTGATAAATTCATTCAACAGCTTTTTGATCCTGACAATGATCGTCTCTGGAGGGTTAGCAAACAGACATGTTGCTGTTAGCAGCCAGCTGAGAGTGACACACCTCCACCAACACAGTCCCATTAAATCCCAACAAAAGCCCTGAGCTATTCCCCATCAGAGGCTGTCTCTTCAAGTGTGAACCACCAGATCAAACCCACACTAATCTGACTCATTACTCTAAAGGTGCGGTGTTAAAACACAAGAACCTGAGGTGGATTTTGATTTGTTACTGATATAAAACATAGGAAGAGTAAAAAAAAAAAGGCCTGATTATAGCTTGTGAGACCAAAACAAAAAAAGACAGGAAAGGGAAGTCTGTTTTGACATGACAGGGTGTGGTAGTGATTGAGTGTGTATTTTTGTATGTTTCCCTTTATCCTTTTAGATATGTGAGAGTGGTTGAAGCTGCTTCACCAGACGAGGGCAGCATACAGCAAACATTGTGTTTATTTACGAACACAAAGTCACTGCTCTCAAAGAAAACCCCACTGATTCTTGACAAATAATTACGAGTCCAACGTGTCTGAGTTAAGGAACATTTTGTTCTGATTCCCACCTCCTGATGGCAACTCAGACTTTCCTTTTAGGGTCAGAGCTATTTTCTTCCTATTCTGCAAATTCCTCACAGAGTCGTTCACTCATCACTGCAAAAGGCAGTTCAACGTCTCCCCAGACGCCACAGTGCCCAGTGAAGTCAGTGGCAGCGCAGGAGAACTTGGAAAGATGCAATAAACTAAGTTTAGCATGCAGCTTAGTGACTGATTCTAAAGACATCCATGTGGTCCGCTAATATTAGATCCTGGCAGTCTCTCCAGGACTGGTCTTTACAGCACTTTGCACACAGTCTGTGAGCATCTGTTATATTATTTCCAATGATGTGGCCGGCTACAGACAGAACCCCCTCCACACTACTTGTCTTAAAGCATCTAAGAAAGCCTCCAGGAATCAGGTGGATGAAAGGAAGCAGGAAGGAAACAGCTGAAAATGTTCATACAGGACAAGGAGGAGGATTTGGGGTATTTTGGGGACAGTTATTACAACAGGAAGTGGAAAATTGAGTGGTGTTTGAGCTTTGACTCCAGGGTGGTGAATAACCTTATTTATGTACTACATATGAAGAAGATGATTTGTCCAAGGTAGGAGTACTCCAACCAGAAATGTAACTTTTTTAACACATGCGCTGGATGAGTATGTAGTAAGGTTACCTCGAGATATTCCTCTATTTTTTTTCTTCATAAGATAAATATTCATACTACTTCATTTTTTTCCTCAAATAACAACAGTGTGAAGCCATCTACAACAGTGCAATGCATTTGAAATATTTATTATCAGTAAAAAATGTCACACAGTAAAAATGGCAGTTTCCTAAATGATAATCAAAATTTAAGGGATATAATTTGCAAACCTCTCTTAACAGACCACAAATTAAACTATGTTTCCATTGATAATAAAGCCACGAGTGCTGATCTGTACCAGAATTATAGTTTGTTAGTGATCTGAGATTCATCACAGATTCATTGGATTCACTTTCACCTGTTCTGGTTTTTAGAAACTGGTTTCCTCCAACCACAAAGTTTGTATTTCTTTGTCTTCTCACATATTTCACTGAAATCATTGAACCAAGTCCTGATGAAGATCATAATGTGGCCACTGCACCTTTTGAAGACAACATGACTCCTATATGTCTGTATACAACATACACCAAAAGGAGAGAAAAGATGTAAGTGATATCACATCAGTGGAAGTCCTTCATGACAATTTTGAAATACAGTTAGGGTAATAATATTAAAGAGTAACTGCTACAAGTTACAGTTTACTTTAAGGTTGAATTCATTAAATTATTCCATCATCAATTCTTAGTTGCTTTTGTTGTTAATAACAGCATCATTACAGCCGCTCCTCAATTAAAAAATGAATCTATTGAAATTTTATCATCATTAAATTCCCTGTTCTCTTCATCAGCATAGATTTTTTTAGTGTTAGCTCACACTGATACAACTCAAACGTACCAGATGCATAATGAAAAAGATTCCATACAGTTATTTCAAATGTACAATTCACTGTTTTAACTATAAACAGTAACCCAGCATCCCAATAACCTCGTTAGGAGGTTATAACTATAAAAATGAATGGTAGAATAGAATAGAATAGACTTGCAGAAGTACAATGACACACATCTCGTTGTGCCATCCTGAATGTAAAAAAAGCAACAAAAACAAGTACAACTATGCATTCATCCATAATAAAAGACATATTTAAAAGACATAAAAGCATTGACACAAAAACAACATCACGGTCCCATATTGCACTGTTTAAATGAAGAGTTTTTCCACACATTGCACTGTTTGCAGAATTGCAGAATTTTTTTTACAATACAAGTAAATTCCCTTTTTATGTGACAAATCGACTAAATTCTGACTCTTATGTTTTTTTTACATATTTTATTAAAATGCTCAAATGGCTGCCTGGGGATTTTTTTTTATCCATTTCATGCATTTGCTTACAGACATTTCTGAAATAAAGTTATTTACCTCTAAAACTGCGCTTGAAATTTTAAAATATAGCTGTGCTTAAAATTTTCATTTTTCGTCATTTTAGTGACAGTTCTCACATTATTTCTGCCTTTTGTTTTGTTGCTATTTAAAATCATTGCTAGTATTCATTAAAAATGGCCAAGCAGATGTGTTTTGGATTCATACTGATGGAAATTTCCACAATAGGCATTTGAAGGAAAACACTGGTAATACTCCTGATGTAAAAAAAACACAATCATGAGGGGGAAACTGAAAAATGAAAGAAAAATTTAAATGAGTGTGGCAACCCCTGCACTGGGCAGGTCTGGAGACTACCAGGGAGGAAGCTGGATCACCTTTGGCCCAGACTGTCTATGACCAAAACAGGACAGCGTGAGGATCTCAGGCTGCACTGAGGTTCAGTGGAGGTTAAAAACTCTGAGGCTGGGATGTTGTCCAAAATGTTACTAGATATAAACGGCAATCCCAAATTATACTAATCAGTTGTACAAGGATTTACAGAATTAAGGACTAAAGGAAAGGGTGAGAGTTGTCAGGTTATTAAGAAAGACAAATCCTCTATGAGATTGTACTGATTCAGTGGAAACATGACTGTTGTGCAAAGATTTGTATGTTTCCTCTCTGGGGATAAGCAGCTATGTTAGGGCTTTTTCCAAAGTTTCACTTTTTAAATCAAAAATGATAAAGTTTCCACCTCATAGTTTACATGAATGATCATTTAATCCTCAAGCATTTTAGAATAATCACACACTCATGAATCATAGTGTCAGCATGGGAGACTTCAACATGTCTTATAAGGTAAAAATGTGAGTGATAATGTACTGAGCTGTAAAGAAAATATTCAAGATAATAAATAACGACTAAAGCAAAGGCACTGGGTAGTGCTTTTGTCTGGGCACGCTGCCTCCAGATTCAAGATACATGTCTAACAAGCGTGGATAGTTTGGATTTGAGGTCTTACAGGATTAGGCCCGATGAAAACAAGAGTTTAAAATCTACTTTTA
Source organism: Pseudochromis fuscus (assembly GCA_900323345.1). Classification (NCBI taxonomy): domain Eukaryota; kingdom Metazoa; phylum Chordata; class Actinopteri; family Pseudochromidae; genus Pseudochromis; species Pseudochromis fuscus. The sequence continues at coordinate 713 of OOFC01023578.1, read as the reverse complement.
ACTTCCCTTTAATCTGTCCAAATACAAGTACAGATCAAAATCACTTCATTGTAAATCTGGTTGTTTCACAGTCTTTTAACCTCTGAGCTCAGCTTTTGTTTTTGTGCTGGCAGGACGATGTAGATGTAACTCCTTTGATCCACACTGAAATGTCTTAACAAAAGGATTCACTTAATTTTGATGAGACATGCATGAATAAATTACAGTAATGTGGGGATTTGATCAAACACCTCATAAAACTAATGTCATTCTCATCACTGTTTGTGTCTGGGACTGATTAACCAAGATTCATGTAGCCACAGGACAGCAGCAGCAGCAGCAGCAGCAGCAACAACAACAACAACAACAACAACAACAACAACAGCAGCAGCAGCAGCAACAACAACAACAATAGCAGCAGCAGCAGCAGCAGCAGCAGCAGCAACAACAACAACAACAACAACAACAACAACAATAGCAGCAGCAGCAGCAGCAACAACAACAACAACAGCAAAAACAGCAACAACAACAACAATAACAGCAGCAGCAGCAGCAGCAACAACAACAATAACAGCAGCAGCAGCAGCAGCAACAACAACAACAACAACAACAACAACAGCAACAACAATATCAGCAGCAGCAACAACAACAACAACACCATCAACAACAACAGCAACAACAACAACAACAACAACAGCAACAACAACAACAACAGCAACAACAACAACAACAGC
>OOFC01023576.1:0-15193 GCA_900323345.1 Pseudochromis fuscus | reverse complement strand
GTGTGCCTACATGTCCAGCTGTGTCCCTGTCTGTCCAGCTGTGTCCCTATCTGTCCAACTGTGTGCCTACATGTCCAGCTGTGTCCCTGTCTGTCCAGCTGTGTGCCTATATGTCCAGCTGTGTGCATACATGTCCAGCTGTGTGCCTACCTGTCCAACTGTGTGCATACCTGTCCAGCTGTGTGCCTACCTGTCCAACTGTGTGCATACATGTCCAACTGTGTGCATACCTGTCCAGCTGTGTGCCTACCTGTCCAACTGTGTGCATACATGTCCAGCTGTGTGCCTACCTGTCCAACTGTGTGCATACATGTCCAGCTGTGTGCCTACCTGTCCAACTGTGTGCATACATGTCCAGCTGTGTGCCTACCTGTCCAGTTGTGAAGATCAGCAGATCAGCAGACACATCTAAAAAACAAAAAAAGTGCATCTGGGATAACGCCTCGTTTTTTTTTTGTTTTTGTTTTTAACTTAATCTCGTAGCTTAAATCAAAATTTGATAAATTACATTTACGTCACTGTCCATCATCGGTTGTTTAGATTTACTCGGTCCCTCGGCAGCTGTAACAGAGTTACAGTGGTCAGGTTGCATTATCACGTTTCGTTTTAGACCACAGCAAACATCCCTCATGCTCGACTTCAGTCTGTGACCCTCGGTAATAAACATGTGTAGGGAAATTTATAACGCTGCCCCCTGGTGGTCAAGTTCTGTATAAACTCAATGGAAAGAGCTCAAACCACACAGCACTACACACTGAAAATGTTGCTGTTTTTATCCACAACTGAATTAATATCGGACTAACCACATGCTGGGTTAATTTAACCAAGCTACATGAGCTGCTCTTTACTCAACATCCAAAATGTTATTCAGTACATGATGTTTTTACCAATACATTGTGTTTTTTTCCCCAATATTTTACTGTTTTTATCATACATTTTATTGTTTTTTTTTCTCATATGTTGTGTTTTTTACACAATATTTAATTTGGAGCAAGCATTTTTTGGTTTTCACCCAGTATTTTCTTTTCAGTGATCATTCTGTGATTTTTAACCAATATTTTATTGTTTTGCCAGCATTTTTTTCAGTTTTACCCATTTTGTATTTTCACCCAGTACTTTTTTTAGCTAGCATTTTGTGATTTTCTTAACAAATATTTTATTATTCTAGCAGCATTTTGTTCCCCAAATACTCTAATATTTGTAGCCAACATTTTGTGGTTTTCAGGCATTATCTCAACATTTTAGCAAGCTTTTGTTTTTATCAACAATATACTGTTTTTACCTAATTCAGGGTAAAACTACAAAAACAGCCCATCTCCCTGCATCAAATTAACCCAACATGTAGTTAGTCTGATATTAACCTGGTCCTGGGTTAAAACAACCCAATGTTTTTTAATGTCTCACTGTCCAGAAAGTATATTTTTACCTTAAGTTACTTTAAAAAGCTGGGTTGTTTTTACCCAAAACTGGGAAAATATATAGATTAATTTAACCTAGTAAGACGGGTGTGGAAACAACAAAAACAACCCACCTTACCAGGTTGAATTAACCAGCAGTAGTTAGTTCAATATTTACCCAGTTTTGGGAACAAAACCAGAAATTTGTAGTGTGTATAAAAACGCATGTTCGTCATTTATTGTAAATAAAGAGTAAATCTTAAAAACAGAACATTTACAGACAGTGGTTAAAAACTGTGACACTGTCTTACCTGTACACAACACATGAATGCAGTATAAATACATAAAGATACTCATTAAACACAAAGGGGGTTTTGTCAAGATTTTTTTTTTTATCAATTCAACAAGCTTTTCATATCAAACGGTCAAATGATACTCTCAACTGTGTTTCACATAAAGATATACTAAATCATTTCAACATCCTTTTTTTGACATGTAAACATAAAACACAAACTGAAGGTAAGATATCACCTTTAGGTCTCCTGTTAATATTGTGCAGCCTGTTAGATAACATTGAGTAAAAAAAAGAAGAAAAACAACTGTACACTAAATTTACATTCCTCTAACAGTTCAACATGGCTTCAGTCTTCAGTATGTACAGTCACAGGGAATAAATGTTCAACTCAGGGAAAATGATTTGTCTCATTGCACACTGTGTACATATGATCATGACAGGGGGGAAAACAAGAAATATTCACCTGAATGATCACAAACAAAGACCATAAATACTGACAAAGATTTAAAAAGCAGGGAAAAGAACAGTGGAGCTACTTCTGTAAAAATAACAAACCTGATTTTTTGATTTTTTTTTTTTTAAACCAAACTGTGGGTCTTGTACTTACTTTTAGACACGAGCCAAATTTTACTAAGTGACACTAAAAGAAACGCCTGAAGCGTAAAATAAAAAAAAACCACCGGAGCCTTCTGTTATGAATTGAGACGTTAAAATTCAGGCACTCGCAGAGAATCACAGAAAACTGAAATTCACCATCTGAGAGATGAGAATTTAAATTACTCCCAAAACACCTGAACATTAGACTCGCTGTACATTTCACACACGTCACCGTTAGTCAGTCGACCAGTCTGCTGATCAGGAGGTGTGTGATTTTCAGTCTTCTTGAAATGTTCAAACTCTTGCACCCAGCAAGACACCTGAACAAAACTCATCACTCCCAGTAGAAAATAAGTGAATTTTAGAGCCTTGCTCAGGCATTAGTTATCCCATTATTTACGGAGCGCTGTCGATCAAGTACAATTTCTTTAAATACAGTAGTTTGAAAACTAAAGTGAAGTTTCTGGACAGAGTCACGAGGAGTTCTGTTGGACTATGTCTACAATCAAACCTGTTCTGGGACAAACCATGTGGATGAGGATGTTTTTACTCGGCAGATGGACATGTAGACAAAAAGACTTTTGATTTTTCCATTCGAAGCAACAACAACAAAAGGAAAATGAATTTACTTTGTGGGTTTTACAAAATGTGGACTTGTCAACAGATGAAACAGAACCACCAGGATGTGGTTTGTATGTTTGCAGTTTTAGGTTTTAATTTACACTATAACACAGACACCTCTTAATGCACTGTTTTGGTCATAAACAGGATCTTTTACACGGTAGATGGTGTGTTCGTCGGTGTTACCGCTCGCCACACTCTTTTGTCCCCACGTTTCAGAGCTTTTTATATTCACAACATGTAATGAATATTCTCAATAAAAGCTTATTGATCTCAAATGTCAATTTATGTTCGCTGTGTGTTATCTGAAGAGAAGTCCCAGGTTCAAAGAAGGTTCTCGATGAGACAGATCAACAAAAACCTCTCTCTGATCCACTGTTGGCTTCACGTGTGCTGTCCCAGTTCAAGGAGAAGATTCAGATTCTACCACTTCCCCCTTTTGCTCCAGTCCTTTGGAGTGAAGTGAAGGCATTTAGGATCAATACGCAAGTGCCTCTTCTGCATCGCTCTCTCGTGCCCGTCCACAATATCCTCTGAAAGAGTCAGGATGTACTGACCCTGTGTTCAAGAAACAAAGTCTACGTTACTTCACAGTCTCCACAGCAGAGTGAAAACACAATGGCTACAATCACATTGTTTGGATTCTCCCTGTTACCGGAAATTGTGAGGTCCTTCATGCTCATTTGGACGAAGCATTTATAAAAATACTTTGTTCACAGTCAGGTGCTCATCATCAAACAATCATCCTGGTGTGAACTGTACTGTGGATGTATTCAGAGTATTTAAAATGCATGATGATGCAGTATCAACAGTTTTAATAACAGCAAATCAACATCATTTAACCTATGTTTTATCAATGTTTAGGTTTATCTTCTAACAAATGAGTACCGTATTTTCCGGACTATAAGCCGCTACTTTTTTCCGATGCTTTGAACCCTGCGGCCAGTGTGGCTCATGTATCAGCGGCACAAAGCTCGTTGGCTTTTTACAAGCTAGCAAGCTCCGTGCCGCTGATACATTTAACCTCGTCACATCAGACCCGGTCTGATGTGACGAGGTTAAATAGTCTGGAAAATACGGTAGTTAGTCATGAATGAACACTGCTGAATAAAACTTTAATAGAAAATAATTTACTGAGCTCATGCTCCATATATGCTTCCTATTTCTCTCTTCCTATTTATTTTAGTTGAACCGCCTCTGATCACCTCATTGTCATCTGTGGGTTAGTTCTGAGCTTCTGCTGTTTATTCATTTGATTTAATGATCTAATGATTCACACTCAGCGCTAGTCTCTCACCTTGTAATAGTTGATGAGGTTGAGGTACTGAAGCGTTGAAATAACATCTTCTTTCTTTACACTCGTGATCTCGCTGATCTCACTGTGGGTGCAAATGAAAAACAATCGATTAAACTGGGACTCTGCGAGTGATTCTTAGAAGACGTAACAGCTGGAGATGAGCAGTCACACACTTGATGGTAATCTGCGGCCGCTCTCCATTGTCAGGTTTAAGGTCCATGAGAATTTCCAAGATGGTCTGAGACCAGTAGGAGCGATAGGACAAGAGACCGAGGTCAGACAGCGGCTTCTCTGGAGTGCCAGTCTTCCCTTCTACCTTGGACAACTCGTAACCTGTGGACACAGTCAACACGTGATGAAACCAACACAGAATACCTCAAACTCTTATTGATCACACTGACTATTTAGAAAACTGCACTTACTGAACTCAATGAGCAGTTTGCCATAACCTCTCCGCTGGTACGGAGGCAAGGTCAGGATGCAGGCGACGTTGTAATCTTCAGTCGACTCTTTCTCCTGGAAAATAAAATCAAAAAACAGTGATGATGAAGACAGAGAGAAGACCACACTGTCCCCAAAGTTCAAGAGTTTTTGTATAATGTGTGTACCTTGGAGAAGTAGCCGACTATGTGGAAGCCTTTGGAGTCGTACTCTGTCATTACGTAGAAGAGGAAGGGGTCTGTGTCGTAGTACAACGTTTTGTGGTCCAGGAAACACTTAGCGATTAAACACAGGTTCTGGGAATAATTCTGGGAGAATATAACACACACATGTATCAATCCAAAAATAAACAAAAACAACAGAAATGTTGTAAGACTGAGGAAGAAGAAGAAGAAAAAAAAAAAACATCACTAACTTTGTTTTTCCTGCCGTCAATCTCAAAGAAGGAGATGGTTCCCTTGCGGTAGATCTCGTTGCCCGGAGGATGTCTTAGATTACATTTGGTCTGTCGCAGATGATGAAAGACGGTGAGCGTGATGTGAAACAATCTAACGAGGCTCAGACTTGTGACACGTTCAGGACGTGCTGGAAAACATTCTTACCAAATGCCTCTGGAGACATTTGAGGCTTTTGAGGTACTTGAGACAGAATTCACAGAGGTAGAGGATGGGCAGAGCGGTGAGCTCCTGTGGGTACGGTGAGAAGTACCAGGGCTTCAGTCTGTGTCGTCCCAGCTCTATACACTCGATGTTTTTCATGCGGGTGACGATGTCGTCGTGGCTGCGGTCGGACACCAGACTGCCTGTCATGCGGGGTGCAGTCGGGATGCCGTCTGAGCTGTCCTGGGAGTCCTGGTGATAAACAATGTGGACACATTACACTCCTACTGTAGTTACTTTTACAAAAGTTCAAATTGTGTTAAAACAAAAAGCTGCTTGATTTTTTTTTTTTCCTTAACACATTCAGGTTTCCTAAGTAACACGAGTAATCACAGTTGTTGTACATGTTTAGTCCAAAACGACTAAACTTGGGTCTGAGGTAAGCAACACCTCTGTTTTATTGGACCCACTGAATTTGGACAGCAACACACAATCAACGGGCAATAATAGGAAATAAAACAGACCTCTGGTGGTGGTAGAAAGACACTGGCACTTTGAGGCTTGTTATACTGCAAAACCTTTATCATCTAGCAGAAAAAGACACAAAAACACGGGCTTTTGGAAACTAAAGAGGGGAATGAAATGATTCTTATTTACACTGAACAGATTGGTTAAGGGGGCAGATTGAAAGCAAACTTGAACTTCAGCACAACATTTGTAGTTTTTAGTACATCTCTGGGCGGGTTCATCAGGAGCCAGTCAGCTGGACCGGCAGTCGTCAGCAGGGATGTCAGACAGTGAATGAAGGGCAAACACAAATGTTCAATTCATGTGGGTTTTGTTGCAGATTTGTTAATGTGCATGAAGAACCCACTGAACACTGTCATCCAAGACCATGTGAACATGTGGGCGGTCTTAAAAAAGGCCAGAGGAGGTCTGACTTCCTGTCATTTTCAGCCTCTTTTTGTAACAATGTGTAAACATGCATGTGATCAAATGGCCCATGTTTCAATCGGTTGTTCAGCTGCGTTATTATAACAACCTCTCAACAACAAAGGAAACACACTGATTATAAAACTATAAATGTGTGATCTCCATACGGTGTGTCTTCAGATGTTTGTGTAATGCACATGTCAAGATGTAAACAAGTACTCTGCACTGGACTGTTACACTTACTTCAACACAAAAAAACAAAACAAATCAACTTAAAACACTGACGACTTGGATACAGTTGTTGATAAATGAAAATCTACTTGTTAGTCTGAGAATTATCAAGCAACATCAAAACAGAACCAACAGGTCAAGACCAAACAACATGACAAGTACGACCTGTAAACACGTGAATGATCAAATTAAAAGTGTTCAATGGAAAATATTTTGTAAAGAAAAGAGCACAGTGGTAAATTCAAACACTCGTCTTAGTTAAAAGGTGAGTTTTCAGCCGTGCATGACACCACTAAAGAAACTTTAATCCTGCAGGCTCTGAATACAGGGATGGTTAAAGATCAATATAAAATCCTTCTTTGAGGAATGTGTTCAATTTGTGCAGAAACTGTGCATCAAAGGATTTTATCACCTGCTGAATTGGAAAGTGCTCAAAGTAAAAGTCTTTAAAACCATGCATCCACAAAACCAAATAAAGATGCAAAGACTTTAAAAACTACATTTAAAAATGGAGGAAATAATCAGACAGTGAAGATGAAAGTATTTCCATTTCCATACCTCGTCAGTTCCTCCACAGTTAGCTTTCCTCTTCCTGCCGGCCTGAGCGGGGACGAGTGGTCGGCGGGCGGTGCCGTTCTGTTGCTGAAAGAAACAAGTTGTTTATCAAGGTGCAAAGATTAGTCAACAATAATAATAATAATAATCAGACAAATTTAATTGTTGTCACCACAAATTTTTCAAAGAAGTGTCCTCCCTGTCTCTGCTCAGAGCTGCACAACACCATTCAGACAAAGTAGTGGTGGTAACACAGTAAAGTAAAGATTTATTCATCTCTATTTGTTTGGGAGAAATTGGCAGTTTTAATTTTCTATAGTTTATATCAATACTGAAGACTGTGCCTGTCCTTGGAGATGAAATGGGACATTTTTTATTTCCTTTCTGTATCAGTAGCAGCTATCAGCAGCACAGCAGATTAAAAGATGAACTTTTCAATCAAGTCTCCATCTTTTTGTCTCTATTATTAATTAACACATAATTCAAACAACCTCAGGATGAATTTAAAAGCTGATATCTAAATAAGAGCTATTTAATAATTTTGGGATTCATAATCAGATGAGTTGATTATTCCTTTCAATAGTTGATGATTAATCGATTATCAGACCAGTTGTTAGTGGCAGCCCTGCAACAAAACGATGAACGACTTTGACTCAAAGATGTAAGAATCAAACAGGATGTTGCTTACCGTTACCGTTGTGAGAGAAGCGAGCGGTTCATGGTCTTCACGAGCCTTGAAGGTGGTGGTCTCTCTCACAGCGGGAAAAACAGATGCCTGAGTGGCTTCAGCTGAACTTGGCAGGGAGGGCACGGGGGTGGCCGGGATTACCTGAGTCGCCAAGGGGACGGGCTGCTCCACTTTCCTCTTCTGCAGCAAACAAACATCGTTAGACAATCAGGTTGAAACGAGCGCAAATATTTAAATGAATCTGAATTTTTGTTTTTTTTTCTTTTTAAATTCCAGCCTGACCAGAGGCATGAGTTTCAAAAAATAAAAGCTGGGTAGTCCAGTTTTACTTGATGAAAGAGCGCCATCTTGGATTGACACAGCTACTTCTGCTAATTAATCCACAGCTAATCAAATTAAACAGGTGTTTCCCAATTACAGATTTCATCCCAAGGTTCAACTAGTCCAATGTAAATTACACCCCATTTAAACCTGGTATTAAGATGCGGTGGACACAGATGAGTGGCACTGCAGCTAGAAATCTGTCTTCAAGAGTCACATCAAACAGTTTACACAGACACTTGCAGATCATGAAAGCCTCCAGCGAAATTCACCTTCAGCACCAACACACAGGAAATAAAGACCAAGCTGCTACCTTGAAAGATTTTAAGCTGAGATGTGTTGTGACAAACCCAGTGTGTACACCTGACGAGCATTAGAGCGAATATAACCATCTCCAGATGTGACTTACACAACTGGATCTCCATCTTCCATCATCATGATTCCCATCCAGTTCAGCCTGAGCCAACCACACAGCACACATGTTAACACCAGGTTTAAAACAAGGTCTCAGTCATTTCTAGAATGGGTAAATTGAACTTGTACCGGTGTGGGGAGGGTTTTGCCTCTGGAAGGAGCTGTGGGAGTTTGAAGGTTGAGATCTAGACTCTTCCTCTGAATTGAACAGAAAGGAAGAGAAGGAAGGGGGTTAACCAACATTCAAGTTAACCCTCAGGTCAGCACTCAGGTATTTACTGTACACACAATGTAACATGACCAACTATTAAAACATCATTATCAAAAAAAAAAAAAAAAACCCCAAAAAATGCCACAGAAACTGGAAAAACATTCCTGTGGGAGTCATTCAATCACAATGAGAGTGAAACAGAGGATTTCAAAGTTTCTTATGATGAGCTCTGTAACATGTAGTCTTTAAATATTCCACTAAAATTCTATGAAAGTATCAAGAGTGTGTTTTCAGTTGGTACCAAGTCACTCAGTATCCAGTATATTATAGGACATTAAAGCAGTGATCATGTCAGTGATTGCTAATATCTTGTAGTCGTGCTGAGTTTTCTGCCTGGAAAACAAACCATGAAGAGAAACTCACAAAACAGTGAGTTACTCTATATCATCTAAACCTCTGATCTGCTGTAGTACTGACCTCTGATTATAACTGAAACATGTTAAAATATTTACTGTACAAGTATATTTTCATACACTTAGCAATAATCACAACAGAGTAATTCTTAACTTGTGTAACACATCCTCAGGTCTGACCTACAGACAATCACTGGGATGTAAAACACAGGCTCATATTGTAAACACTGATCAGTGTGCGGCTGCAATGTCTGAACGTCTGAGATAAACATCTGACGAAGCAGCGTGAACTTACCACTTCTCTCTCTGGAGAACTGGGGCGGGAACCTGGAAGACCGTTCTTTGTTGGTGTTTTAGCTTCTTTCTTAGGGAACTGAAGCTTCTTCATGTCCAGCCGGTCCGACGTGACCCACTCATCCAGGCGCTTGTTGACTTTTAACACAAGCAAGAACACAATGTTGTGATGTTTTGGTGTAATGTTATTCACCTACGAACTGACCAGCACTGAGGGTGGCTGAATACATGGTGGACAAAATGATTTGACACAATAAAATCTTCAAACATTTTGGATTCTACTTTTACTCAATCACTGATTTATTCTGGAAGAAAAACAAGAAAGTTCACAAACATACTCACAGTCAATGTAGTGAACATAAAAAAGTTTTCTGGAAGAGACCTCCTTCACACTGAGAATTTCAGCCAAAGCTGGAAGAGAGACAGAGAAGTCACATTTAAACCAAAGTGTACTCAGAGTAACATCACTGCTGTGATGCATCTTCAACAGCTTTGAAAACACTGCAGATATTTTCACTCCTGATCACTGTGAACACACATTGCGAGCTCACAAATTGCGAGGGTCACAAATACTTCACAGATAATGTTGATTGAAAAATTTAGACTTACATTAATATAAACACAATTAATCTGAGAGAGTTCTGTGGAAATGTAATGAATAAAACAATCGATGACAAACACAAACAACAGTGAGCTGGAGTGTAAGTGTCATGGTGTCTCCTGCACAAATTATGTTATTGATTCACTTGTCTTTCACTTCATTCACTGTGTCTGTAAGAGGAGGTGATCCATAATTACTGCTTTGATTCCAATAGTCAAAATTAAGCAACAATAACTAGGAACACAAAGGCACTTAGATATGAGGCTGAATATATGAATGTTTGTGTTGAGGTGTCAGAATAGTAACGCTGTCACAATGAGCTGTGAGAAGATTAAAAATAACATGCAACTGTTACAACTTTGTATTATTTCTTTTATCTCGGGAGCAGTGTTATCCATGACCACTTTAACCTAAACGCAGTGCTTATAAAATAGGTAGTATACGTCCAGGAAAATTATCATCTTCCCTGAACACTTCTGTTTAAGATCTGTAAACATCAGTCTGATGTCACATGGATTTCATCTCGTTTTTCTTTATAAAATGTGTATTTTTAAAAAATGTCACTAGTAGTTGACTCGTTGGTTTCTAAATAAATGACAGTGGCCTCAGCCAAGCTTTAAACCATCCTCACAGACACTGTATAACTACATGTGCGCTGTGTGTGTGTTGACAGTGCTTTAAACTGGAGGCCGCGGCTCCTGCTAACAACAGCTGAGGTCCGTTGCTAGCTTTAGCTTAGCGCTGGAAAAACAACCGGACAATACTTACGCCATTCGTCTTCATGTTCTTGGTTTTTACGGAGAACCGGGAGGCGACAGCCCTCCACAATCTCCACCTGTACAAACCAACATGTTAATTTACATTCTGAAACCGGCCATTGTCTCTAAAATAACATTATTTGTTTCTACAACCTACCGATGATGAGTTGTCCGCCATTTTCGTCATCTGTGAGAGCAGGAGCGGGGTGTTGTGGGAAAATGCCGGTCCTCGTCAAAGACGAAATAAACGCCAAGATGAAACTACAACACCTGGACGAGAGAAACGAAGTCGTCAAACCAAACCGGGAGATATCCTCTTTTCTCGTTAACATGCCACGATCACGGAAGAGTTATTATTAATAAGTGGATATCAAACATGCATTCGTGTGACTTCATGAAAAGTATTTACTCTCCTTGATGACTTGGAAATATTAATTCAATTACAAAGTATGTTTTAGGTGGAAATACCAAAGCTCTGAGTGGTCTGATACAAAGAATGGTTAGGCCTGAGTTAACCATATAAGAAACTATTTGAGCAAATAGGCCTACTGACATATGAGATGAGAGCAAATTTTAAAAATGTTATTCATCTGAAGCCACTGTCACTTGTCATCATTATGCCACGAAACAACATACTGCAACATTGTAGGTGCTTTTTCTCATTGAAAAAGCTTTTTGAATCACAAAGTACCCTTCTAGAGGAGACCACGTTAAATAGAAACAGGTTGATTGAGTTAACCAAACTCAACCAGCAACAGAAATGTCCACAAAATAAAAAAATAAACACACAAAGCTGTGTAGTTTAACACTGACCCACTGTTTTAACATTACTACATGAGGCCTACTACACATGAATTACTATAGCATAAATAAATAAATAATTAAAAAGCATAGCTTAAGCTTAACAGTGGAATAATTATTAGGATGTGAGGAGGCTGCTGCTGCTCTGTGGGAAACCCAGTCACATAGTTTTAATAGCACAAGGTTGACATGTCTCAGGAGCTGATAATCTGCTCCGTTAATGTTATAATTTATCTGATAATTTCCCTTATTTTCAAATATTCCTCCAAATAAACCACTTTGAACTTGAGCAAACGAGATGAAATATATCAGACTGTTTTTGTATCTTAAATGCAACCTGTAGTGTTCAGGCATCACACAGCTGGATATTGGCATGTTTCATAATATTGAAATAGCATTTGTTGTTTATTATGATAATTTCATTTTGAGGTAGGGAACATTTTGCACCCAGAAAAGGATGACATGTGCGCACCACCATCTCCTGGCACCATAATTTTTTACCTACACTACTTGTCCTGGTCCCAAATGTTGTGTTAATATTTTTGTTTAAAATTTTCACAGCCTGCTTCAACAGGAAGTGACAACAACAAATTCAAAAGAGAAAGTGTGACCTTTTGCTCCTGCTGCAGCAGAGCTTTTATTTGTGCTTTCATTTTTAGTTTATCTTTGTGCCTGGTTGGAAATGATTAGCTACAGGTTTGTCTAGCAGCCCGAAGTGTTTGCTAACTGGATACAGAGCTGAAACAAAATGTGGAGCTCCAAGGTAATTTTTCTTGCAGTTACTAGACATAGTCACAGCTCAGCCAGACAGTCAAATTATCTGTGATCTTTCTACTTCAAATGTCCTGTATCATCTGGTAAGGCCTCCGCACAGGTTGAACCTTAACTCAGTCACACAGACACATTACAAGTTTGTCTCATCACAAATGGAGCTGTGATTGACAGCTGGGCCAAAGGAAGAAAAACTCTAACATGTGTTTGTGGACAACACATGAAAACTCAATACAAACTAAATTTATGGGTTTAATAATAATAATAATTTGTTAGATTATATATTTAAACTTATGCTCTGATTTTGACCACAGCATTTAGATGTTTTTATACCGTTTATCTTCATGCAAATCTTTTTTTTCTTGTTTGTATTACTTGTCATTGGCCTGAAAACAAAAATAGACTAAAACTCATCCTGTTTTAATGTTGTTCTCGCTTTGCTGCATTTCTGACAAAGTGACTCTCAGGCCTGTTTTCTCCCTGACCCTCACAGACCTTTAATGAACAGTACAAACACTAACTTACAGATTCATGTCCGTCTCTGATGCACTGAAATGTTGCTGTGAACAGTGTTAAGAACAAAAAGCTTTATGTGGGTGTCAGTAACTTAATTATATAACAAAGAGAGCAGAGCTGCTCTTCTTCTGCGCTGAACAAATGTGTAGCAGGTCACTTTCCAACGGTCTTAAAATGGACCACCAGGGGGAGCAGCATGTGGTCCAAGATGAGGAAGACTACTGATGGTGTGAATGAAGCTGACAGAGGCTGACATGCTCTTCTATATATTATCACACAGCACAGTCATAGTATCTTTTATTGAACTGGGGGAAAGGGGAAAGGAAGCAGAGTAGTTATTATGTTCACATGCCTCATTGAATCACTTCACAGTTTTTTTATAGGAAAATGTTATGATGCCGTTTTTAAGTAATTTAAATTATGTTATTTATGAAAGAAAGGCATGAAAAGCTGCACAAACTGACCAAGTGTAAGTTTTGTTTTATCTTAAAAGGAGGTGAGTTCACATTTAGCCTCAACAGAATATGTAACATCTTCTCAAAGGACATAAAGTACAGCATTTTTTATTTTATTTTAATCTCATATTTAATACTTTTCTATCAGTGCTTTCAGTATCTGTAGGCTGAATAGCAGACAGGTTGGCTTTGTACAGGACAGGGATGTAACCATGGATGTAACACTACGTAAAGCTGCCTCCGTGTGGCCAAAGTCTGTAATACGTCAGTGCACTTACACTCTGCTCCACCTTCAGATTTACTTTTTTTACTTTGAACGAAGTACCCAGGAGATCTGACATGTTCAGTTCTGGGGTCAGTGCCTCATGGTTTTGATGGTAAAGAGGAGAAACTCAGTATAGTGGCCCATCCAGGACCTCCAGGTACTACATACTCTCCACTGTGCAGGGATGGAGAATATACAGACAGAGGAGACGTGCATTGCAGTGGCAGCTGCCTCTTACAGTGGTAGGACAGCAGAGAGCTGCTTTTTGAATCAGCAGTAATAGTTGCAAACCAGCAGCTACTCCAGTATTACAAACACATGCATCAAGGTCTAACTACATGCCTCCTGTTCTCAGTTTAATAAATCTGAGGTGAGCCAAGTTACAGAAATGCAGCAACTTTACTGAGTATACAGAAGATCGATCTGTCCCAAGGTGCTGAAGCAGAGCATTATTCGGTGTTAACTTATTAAAGGCCATGTGACTGTGAGGCAGTACTCATAAACAACAAGAGCTGTGAATGTACATTTAAAAAACATTGTGGGTAACCATTTTGTTGTGATATGCACACTTTAACTGAGAGTACACAACAATCACATCCAGTATGTTGTGTTTGCAATATCTGTGCTCCTTGAAACTGTTGGATATCAGGTTATTTTAACATAAAAGCCTCTGCAAAGATCAACGTATGTATGAAACGAAGCTGAAGAGAAATAATAAACAGGTTTAAAGTGTCTTCTGTGTGGCTTTCATTGACAATAGTATCTGTGAGTGCAGGATGTACAGCCTCTTTGTTAATGAGGCTTTTCTTTTGTCACCAGCTTTAACTGAGACAATGAATATAAATTATGACTAAAACTGCTTCACCACACTGAATAAAGCCATTATATACATATGTAGAAACACATCCCTCCCTCTCATCAGGCTATATTGTATCTGTCTGTAATTACTGCCCTCACAATGTGGTGTTGTTGAGGTTTTTTTTACACCCAGCATTTGATTTTTCTCCTCTTTTTAACAGTTTATTTTGTTCACAATGCTTACATTTGAGAAAGCTGTTTGGAGTTAGAGGAATTCAAGAGGCTTTTATATTATTACATGATCATGAAACCACTAGAAAAAAACACCAGAAAATCTAACTTGAGCCCTTTCAATAGCCTGAAGTGAGTTTTTGAAAGGCCGAACAGTGTGATTAACTTGAAGTTCAAAACCCTTGTGCACTGTACGATGGGTAAAGTGTTTGCTTGAAACTGAATACCTGATTTAGCAAACAACAAATATCGACATATATTGTACAGAGTTTGTGACTTCACTGGCTTCATGGCTCTGCATCGATATAATGAAGAGTAAGTAATCTCATCTCATCGTCTATACCTGCTTAGTCCACACTTGGGTTGCAGGGGTCTGCTGGAGCCTATCCCAGCTGTCATAGGGCAGGAGGCGGGGTACACCCTGGACAGGTTGCCAGCCTATCGCAGGGCTAACACAAAGACAAACAACCATTCACTCTCACACTCACACCTATGGTCAATTTAGTTTGATCAATTCACCTAACCAGCATGTCTTTGGACTGTGGGAGGAAGCCGGAGTACCCGGAGAAAACCCACGCATGCACAGGGAGAACATGCAAACTCCACACAGAAAGGCCCGAGCCAAGATTCGAACCCAGAACCTTCTTGCTGTGAGGCACAAGTGCTAACCACTGCACCACCATGCCGCCC
>OOFC01023575.1:0-10597 GCA_900323345.1 Pseudochromis fuscus | reverse complement strand
TCGCTGCTGTTTGCGGATGATGTGGTCCTCTTAGCGCCATCAGGTAGCGACCTGCAGGTCTCGCTGTGGCGGTTCGCAGCTGAGTGTGAAGCGGCTGGGATGAAGATCAGCACCTCCAAGTCTGAGGCCGTGGTTTTCAGCCGGAAAAGGGTGGGTTGCCTGCTCGGGGTTGGGGGCGAGGTCCTACCTCAGGTGGAGGAGTTCAAGTATCTCGGGATCTTGTTCACGAGTGAGGGTAGGATGGAGCTGGAGATCGTCAGGCGGATTGGGGCGGCGTCCACAGTGATGCGGTCGCTAAACCGGTCCGTTGTGGTGAAGAGGGAGCTGAGCTGGAAGGCGACGCTCTCGATTTACCGGTCGATCTACGTTCCAACCCTCACCTATGGTCATGAGCTTTGGGTAATCACCAAAAGAACAAGATCGCGTATACAAGCGGCCGAAATGAGTTTCCTCCGCAGGGTGGCCGGACTCTCCCTAGAGATAGGGTGAGGAGCTCCGTCATCCGGGAGGGACTCGGAGTAGAGCCGCTGCTCCTCCATGTTGAGAGGAGCCCGCTGAGGTGGTTTGGGCATCTGGTAAGGATGCCCCCCGGGCGCCTCCCTTGGGAGGTGTTTCGGGCATGTCCCACCCGGAGGCGACCTCGGGGCTGACCCAGGATGGAGGGATTATATCTCTCGGCTGGCCTGGGAACGCCTCGGGATCCCCCCGGAGGAGCTGGTGGAAGTTGCTGGGGAGAGGGCGGTCTGGGTCTCTCTGCTGAGGCTGCTGCCCCTGCGACCCGGACCCTCCAGATAAGCGGGAGACGACGAGTACGAGTACGGAAAAACATCAAATTTAAGATTCTCATGTGTTTTTCATGCAAGAAACGTAATCTGTAAAGTAAATGAGTGCCAAATAAAGTGTGAATAAGAGAAATAAGTACAGTACTTTCATCTGAATTGTAATGGAGTAAAAAAATTTAAAGTCCCATTAAATGAAAAGTATCTGTTCTCAAGTACAGTGTCTGAGTTGAAAGTGATACCAAGTACTTGTATGTGGGGGCTGGGATGCTAACCTGCTTACAGCTGTGAGATACAGTTCAAAGCCCTGTAAGGCTGCATATTTCTGTGTAAGCTCTGAAAGTAGAAGGTAACAGATAACAGTTCAAAGCGTCTCAAACCTTCAGCGTGCTCCGATAGTTTTCCACCTCACGAAGATCCAGGGAGCTGGTCTCCTTCTCGGTCAGTCGGGCCTCATTAACTTTAACGATGTCTTCGGCTTGAAGAAGGCTTTGAAGCAGCGTCTTAAGCGCCGACAGTCTGTCGCAGACATTACATTAAATCAACCACTGAAGGAGATAAACCTGATTTTACAGAACCCAACTTATTTTGATGAGTATTTACTCAAACTTTACAGGACAAATAAAAAGGTGGTGTCATTAGCCTGGAATACTGTACCTCTGTATGTAGGCTGAGTAGAGACCCTGCAGGCCTCCCAGTTTTTGGTTGATGATTTCCAGTTCAGAGCGCAGGAACTTGGCTTGTTCAGAGTCTGGAGGGATCCCCTCCAGCTGCTTAATAATCTTTTCTCTTAGGCGCAAGTATTCATCGTGAATAGAGTCAAGATCTTGGTGCACGTTCTGGAAATCAAAATATCGTGATGTTCAGTTCATTTATGCTCAAGCAGGAACTTAATGTTCTTATTTATTCATTTTTTTGTGATAAACATACACCAATTTTGTATATGTGTACTTATATTTTACATAAATAAATGGAAACTTGCATACCTGCAGCTTCTGAATGTGCACTGAGCACTCATGCACACTGTTCTCTCCCAGGGGCATGTGCAGATGACTGGTGAGACCGGACTCGGCCAACTCCAGCTTGCGTCGAAGTTCTTGCAGACTACTGAGCAGTGAAAGGCTGAGGGTGGATGTGGGGGCCGGGGGAGGAGCCTGGGTGACTTTGGTGACGGTGGTCTTGGTGACCTTAGAAGTCTTGCTGGTCTCTGGTTTTGGAGCCTCAGTCTTCACCGTTTCCACCACTTTTACACTTCCACTTCCTCCTGCACCACCAGTGGCAGCTGGAAAATTTAGAAAATATAAATTTATAGCACTACTTTTGGAAAATTAGCAAGATTGTGATAGTACACAAGTTTCAATATTCATAGTATCTTGGTTTTGGGGCTTTTATTTGTGAAATATACCTTAAACGAAAATGCTGTGTCAATGTCGGGATAAGACAAAGATATTTTACACTCACTGTAAGTAGGCAGCTGGACGATCAGGGTATCATAGTGGGTTTGGGCTTTGTCAAAGTGGCCCTGGATGGTTTGCTTCTCCTCTTCCCCAAACAGCTCAGATCCTTGGCTGGTACGCAGGAACTCTTGGTAGTGAGTTTCCAGTCGTTTGATGATACTGCGGTACTCCTCAGGACGCATATTCGACAGCTGTCAGAAGATTGAGGTGAGTTATGTGGCGTGAAAGACAGAGGAGATAAGAACGATCTGGAGACTGCATTTTAGCTGAGATTGCTTGGTATTAAAACGCATAGTACAAGTAAAGAAAGCTAACATGTCAGCTGTGTTCTTTGTGACATCTTACCATACTGAGAGTGAGCGAGTTGATGTAATTGATGTCTTTGACGCAGTACTGCCACGAGATGAGACTCTTGATGTTGATGAAGAGCTGATTCCAAATGGCCATGATGGCGTCATAATACTGCTCATTCCTAGGGTTAGGGCACAAGGTTTCAGTCAGTCTTAGCAGTAACAGTGACTGAACAGCTATACAGAAAAACTCAGTAATGTAAGACTAAGGGAAATGGAAACTTTTTTACAATCATTAAAATCAATCTACCGTATTTTCCGGACTATTGAGCGCACCTCTGTATAAGCCGCTATTGAATGTATTCGAACAGTTTCATGTGGTCCACTCTGACCAGGTCTGATGTGACGATGCTAAATGTATCAGCGGCACGCAGCTTGCTAGCTTGTAAAAAGCCAACAAGCTTTGTGCCGCCGATACATGAGAAACACCGGTGTTTAAGTTCAAAGCGTTGGAAAAAAGTAGCGGCTTATAGTCCGGGAAATACGGTAACTGGAGAAAAGCCAGTATTGAGTTGTACCTTATTCAGGAAGAAGTCCTCAGTGAAATTAAGGGAAAACTAAACAAGTTGCAGTTGTAAAAAACTCATTTTCACCATTGATTCTTGTGTTTGTCCTGGTAACAACCTCTGTTTGAGGGCGTGTTAAAATAAGGAGACAGGTGTCCAGGAAAATGAGATGCATTGAGAGGCACATAAGGCATGGAAGTTATGGCTTGACAACAAACAAGGTATCAGATGTTTTTTTTGGTGTAGACTTTGGGTTTTGACCTGGCTCAGCTATAGACTGTAGCTCAGCTCAAAAATGGGTCTGATGTGGAAGTGCAAAAAAAGTCCAATACCACCGATGGACACTAGATGCTGGATCCAAAAACACTCTGGCTCCAAATGACTTCAATAAAAAAAAAATCGTCATTTTTAATCATGAAATGCTCAGTAAATGAGACCGACCCTGAAATCGAGTCTCATGCACATTGGACAGTGTCCTCTGGTTCAAGGATCAGACCCGCCTCCTGACTCCTCCCTTCATATCCAAATATGGTCACTTCTGGCTCCAAAAAACCAACACGGCGACATTCAAATGCTGATCTCCTGGCCACAAACGAGTGACGTCATGTTATCTTCATCCATTCTACAAACAGTCAATGGAAAAAACAAACGTGTAAATCCTGTTGTCTTACTTAGAAACATCTTTATTTAATGAAAGTATCTTTTCTCTCTGGGTCAAGTAGGAAATAGACTTTACAAATACTTTACATGTGAGTTATTTGATCGAAATTTATGATAAAAACACCAAATACACAAACGGCCAAAAAGGAAAAACAAAAAACACTTCATGTTTTTTTGGGGGTTTTTTTTTGAGGGGGGTGTAACAGGTGAAAACAGGTGAAACATTTACTGGACCAACAGACATCAGCCCTCCTGCCTCAGGACAGACATCACAATTATTTAGCTTGAAGTTAGATCTGTCACTGAGTGAGAAAAAACCTGACTAAACAGATGCCAAACATCAGGGCTGAATGTAAGCAACCGCACTGCAACATATGCTCCCATTAGTCACGCTGCACTACTTTGCATGAAGACTGCTCAACATGAAATCCTGCAATATGCCGTGTCAGTGAAGTGCACACGGCACAGCCATGTTTACCAGTCGGGCTGACTTAAGATGAGATGCTGGTGAGTGCTGCTTTCTCTGCTAACTGCTACCAGCTTAGCTTTCACCTCCTGAATCGAGAAGCATCTGAGTTTAGAAGAGAAAAGATGTTCCAGGTGAAGTTTTTTTTGTAATGTATGAGAGCTGAAAGAGCTCAACACACTAGGAAAACACAAGCAAACACCCACAGCATCAACAAATGAAGAAAACTGACATAAAAAACAAACTAATGCACAAATCCAACAACGTGCGGTGTACAGAAATGTACTGCAGATACAAAAAGCACAAATACAGTGGCACACAACAGCAGTAATAAGTTTTTAAGAAGCTAATGTTGGGTTTATGGAGCTCGAATGTCTCCAATGTTACCAGAAGTATGTGTAAATGAAGTATCGTCGTCTAATTTTCCAGCATCACTGAGATTTATCGGTTTTCTGGTAATCTCTGTTGAGTTCCTCAGTTTGTGTGTAATCGCAGTGCACTTCTTTACACCGTGTACATGTTGGAAGTTTATCTGTTCAAATTTTTTAGGGGAAATATTCTTCTTGCACAGAGTTGCATTAAAAAGTCAGACGCTGCTTTCGACTGAAGACGGGGGGAAACTGCCGGCATCGCTTTGCCTGAATCTAAGTTACAAAAACAAAAACAGGATTCTAGAAGTTACTGCTTACAAAGAAGAAAGAAACCATCACATCTGTAAAAACTGATTTCAGCAAAACCTTTTAACCATTAATATTGTCAATAAAATGTCCAAAAAATAGACAAAAATGGCCGTGAAACTGTATTTAGATGAAGGTACACACTAGGAAAAGTTAGGTAGTTTTAGTCCAGAGCTGGGAAGATATTGTAGGAACTACATGCTGAGTTATTTTAAGAGTAAGATGGACTGTTTTCACTCGACATTTAATTGTTTTAATCCAACTTTTTATGTTTTTACCCAGGATGATGTTGTTTTTACCCAATATTTAATTGACTTTACTCAGTATTTAGTTGTTCTTACCTAAAAAAAACAATAAAATGTTGAGTAAAATCCACAAATGATGGGTAAACACAGCCGATATTACTCTGAGTTGATCTAACCCAGCATTTAGTTAGTTAAATACTGACCCAGTTCTGGGTTAAAAAAAATATTTTTCAGTGTGTAGTGTCTTGTTTTGACTGTTAACAGGTGACCAGATATTCACTGACAAGGACAAGCAAAAAAAATCCTCACAATTCAAAAACAGCAAATATTTGATGATCTGTTTCCCCCGTTTTTCATTCCAACGTTTCTTCAAGATACAACTCTAAACAAGAAAATACACCCCTCCCCTTAATAATGTTGGACTAATCCTTTAAGTTATAAGAGAGACACACAATAATGAGTCAGAAATCTTTGACGCCAGAAAGATAAAAATCAAAACTCTCTGCAAAGCTAGACATCACAATAAAAAGAAAGCATGATTTGGCAAACGATGAGCTCCAGTGTTGATGAGCAGAGAAGTGAGTGGTACAACAAGAACATCACGTTGGGTTAAGTTTGTGGTAATAGTGCACCAGAGGCGAGGGGGGCGGGGCATGTATCACAAAGGACTGAACGGCTTATCTTATCATTATCAAATATACAAACACTATGAAGGAGGAGGAAACGACTGGAAACACATTCAAACGTCTCAATCCGCTGGTTGCATTTAGACCCTTAAAAAAAAAAACTGTCGAAAGAAGAAATAAAACTGGAAGTTGAGAGTAAAATATTATTTAGCTGCACGCCTTGGCAAACCTATTCCAAACTCTTTGGCATGTACAATCATCAAAATGTACAAGTTTACGATTTCACTCGTGTTTTTTTTCCTCATCAATATAAAAATTGAAATAGAAAAACAAACAAAAAAAGTATCAAATTTCTTCGTGTCCTACAGTTTGTTATCTTACAATAAAATGTTAACATCAAAGGGTTTATGCCAAAAAAGGCTAAATATCAATGCTACAAAAATCTAAGCCTTTATTTACACAGCAACATCTCTGTACAGGACATTCAGTTTTCTTATTACAGCACACACTCATGGCTCATACATCCTCAGCACACAGATTCCAATGCAGAAAAATAATTTGTTTAGGTACCACTCGTGGGGCAGACCAGGGTTGGATTTTGCTCTTTTCGGAGGCCGTTCGCTTTCCTCGTCACATAAAGTCATTGAGCTCCGCCTCCAAAGCGGCGGCCATCTCATCCGCCTCCGAGCTGCTGCCTTCCTCCTCCTCGTTGGAGTCTTTGGAAGATTCGTCGGCGGAGTCCTCGCCTTCCTGCTTATCCTCCACGTTGTTGACGTCCTCGTCTTCCTCCTTGGCTTCGTCGTGTTTACGTTTGTGTCCCCTGGAGAAAAGACGAGAGATGATTTAGAAAGAGAACAGTAAACTGATTCCTTCGTGTTTCTGTCATAGAGATGATGGAGTGTTTTAAAATTCATGACAAAAGGCAGTTTCTTTTGTTTTGAAAGAGCTGAATGAAATAAAGTCGCAACAAAATTCAGTTAGCACTTACTACATATGTAATAATTTAGCCTGATCAACCCAATTTTTTTCTTGAGTGCAGATAAATATTCTGATAAGAATAGTGACATAGCTAGCTAACCAATCGGCTAGCTTGGTTAACTGGTGAGTTACAATAATCTGTAAAATGTTAGCTACAGTTGCTATGGAGTTCAGGATGGTGACATCACATAGCAAAGCATTTTGGGATTTGAAACATTAATCTATTACATAAATACGTAAAAAACAATCTTCCTGAACAGACCGATGCTTCCCTTGCGCTGTCACAGATTTATAATTTTCAGAAACAGCGTTACCGGCTTGGATGCATCAGCTGTTTGCTGACCATTCACTAAAATCCCAAAGAAAACAGCGATCGTTCACTTATATCCATCTGTTCCACCTATTTAAATGATGCCCCACTTGTTTCAAAGGTGTCCTGTAAAATGTGTTATAATATTAATATTATGTGTGTCAAATATACATTTTTGACTCCTGACGCTATTCAGCTGTTTACCATTGCAGACTACAAACATGGTGGACCCATCCCATAATCCACCACGGCATGACGTATGTTCCCAAACTCTATTCCAGGTTACTTCTTACTGGACTCTACAGAGCCCACAAAAGGTCATGGTGGGAAATTATTTACACCCAGAGGACTGTATCTAGAAATGGACGATGAAAGAAAAATAAATTTACAAAGATGGTCACTTCTGGCTCCAAAAGACCAACATGGTGACGTTTGAACGCTGATCTTCTGGCTTCAAAAGATGAGTCCACAAACCAACGAATGACAACATGTTAGCTTCGTCCATTTCTATATACAGCCTATAGATACCACATAAATAGCCCCTTCAGGGGTTCTGTGGGCCTTGAAATGCTTATAATGACTGATAAAAATAAAGCTCATTTGAAAAGCTTTGAGACAGAAACAGTCAGTGCAGTGAACCTTTAGTCAGCATGAACACCACCAAACTTATAAAATCCCAAACTTTCCTTTAAGACGTACATTTACTCTTGATCAATGTTCTAAACAGTCCTGTTTCTAAACCACTGATTTAGATGAAAGGCGAGAAATTGGTAGTCGTGTCACCATGTCCAAATTTGGTCCTCTGTGAATATTGAGGGCTATTCGGCTTGGAGAAAAGTGAGTTTTCAGAGTGCAGTCAGCAAATTAAAGCTTAAAAATGAACACGAGGAATCAATAAAAGACCAGTTGTTTCAGTGCAATGTGAGCAGAATACAGTAGAGTTAAAAAAAGAAAACACATAAAAAGAATAGAAATAATTTGCTGTACTGCATGTTCAGCACAGCAGGCCCCTTGAGAATCTCACAGTGCAATTAACAAGAGTTTGTTCTCCTTACAAACTGTATCCAGCCCCGAGCTGGAGACATTAACAAAGGACTGAGAGGAGCTGCGAGGAGATGTAAAGGCCCTTTAATGTTAAAAACACTGTGGCGATGGAGTATTCAGAGCAATAAGGAAACCAGGGAGACGGAGATGGACGAGACACAAATAGATGGAGACTGGAAATGGAGAATGGAGGGTGAAGACAAAAAGATACAGGGACAAGACAGTGACGCTTTGGGGAAAAGGAGGATTTAAAATTTTAAGTGTAAATGACCCAGAGATGCACTGAACATTCAAACTACTCTGAGATGGTCAAAATCAAAGTGAGACACTGTTTCCATTCACCTCATGATTACACAAGCAAATATCACCTTCCAATAAAACACTAATCAAACAGGCTAGCTGGGATTGTAAAGTTTGTTACATGTAGTGAGATACGTCCACATTAGTGCTGCTACAATACCAACAGTGACCTTTGTTTTTTTTTTACTATTTCTAAGAATCTCTTGAAAGTTCCTAAATCCTAATAGCAGTAAAGTATTAATTCAACATTCATGTAAAATACTTTTCTTTTCGAGTAAATCTCAACTAGCAAGTTGGGAGCTCATTTTTTCCACTGACTGTTTGCAGAAATGGATGAAACAACAACAGTGAAGCCAATACAGAAGTGTAAACAAGTGCAATACCGCCGATGGCCGATAGATGCTGGCTCCAAAAAACTCCAATAGTCGTTTCCACAAGTCATTGTGACGTCATTAGCTTAAGTCACCTCCTCTCAGAGTTCTGGTGGTCCATCTGAACATCAGCTCATCATTAAGGAGATATTCAACTGAGAGAAGAAGAAGATTTAGCAGTGATGTCAAGTCACAGTGTCCTCAGGTTCAAGGGTCAGACCCAGCTCATCTCTCCTCCCTTCATATCCAAATATGGTCACTTCTGGGTCTAAAATACCAAACTCCAGTCCACAAACTGAGGACTCTATTCTATATCCAGTCGATGAACTGACTCAATTTTGTAGCCTCAAGTGCCTCAAGCTTGCTAAGCTAGGCTAAACATCTTCTCTCTCAGTCTAATACACACACAGAATAGTATCCATCTTCTCATGTCACTCTCACAGCGTGTCCAAATAAAAACTACAAATGACAAAAATTCAGATTCAGTTCAGAACTGACCAATGACAGAAGAGCAGCAGGAATCAGAGCGTTCGCGTACAGTTTTTAGCTCTCAATCTCTGCCGGTACCATAAAGGTACTGAGGCTACATCCACATTTTTGCAGCCATGATTAAAATATACCATCTTCAGATGAGTACACTGGAGACATTCTTCAAAACAAGGTGTGGATGAAATGAATTCTGCCTGTTGCTGGAAACAAGGCACTTAAGTGGAAGAGAAAAAAGAAAAGCACACGCTCTTAGGTGGCTCAGTGTTTTCTTTGATAAGCCTGTAAACATGCCATCCCTTTTTCCACTCCACTCCAGCTTCACCATGACATCCTCTGCAGAGTGTCTTATTAGCATGATGCTAATGAGGAGTGTAAGGGGGGTTATTGAGGAGGTCTGACACCGGCTCTGTGGAGAGGGCCCGTCTCATTAGACCACGCTGCTGTCAGACGGCCTTGCTGACCTCCCACAGCAGCGGGTGGGCTCTGGCTGTGTGTTCATCAAAGGTCAGATGTTGGCTAATATCGCAGGACAGGCTCGATGACATGATGGTTACATTGGACCCCCGCAGACTGTGTGCTGCACGCGTGGGAGGAAAAGGGTTGTGTTTGTGTAACAGCAGAGCGGCTCTGATCCTACAAATTGACAAGGAGTTTAATCTTCAGAGCCGAGAGTTGCAGTCTCAGCGGTCAGAGGGTAATGTGGGGCTGGGCTGTAATGGCGAGAGACGAAAAGCGAAATTAATTATCATGTATTTGGCGACAATGTGAAAAAAAAAGGAGGCGACTCCAGAGTATCACTGTCAGTGACCCTGTGCTACCTGCTAGCTGGCTGATGACCACAGACTGTATATAGAATGGGCGAAGCTAACGTGATGTCATCTGTTGGTTTGTGGACTCATTTTATAGTTTGCCATGTTGGTTGTTTGGAGTCAGAAGTGACGATATTTGTAAATTTGTGTTTGTTTCATCAGCCATTTCTAGATACAGTCCATGGGCGTAAATAACTCCCCACCATGACTGTTTGGTTGCAGAGTCCAGTGTGAAATAAAAGTACAAAGTCCTGTCAAAAAGCAATTACCGTATTTCCCGCACTATAAGGTGCACCTAAAAGCCTTTAATTTTCTCAAAAACTGACAGTGTGCCTAATAATCCGATGCGGCTTATATATGGATCAATACTGGTTAATTATGGCTACCGTAGTCAGGGGGCGTATATTGTGATTGATACTGCTACGGTAAATCAAAAGTTAGTGCAGACTGTTTCTTTTACGTGTTTACTGAATCAGGGAAAAGTTCCCTCCACGTTTGTGATGCACTAACTAGGTGATAAAAAGTTGCAC
>OOFC01023573.1:0-30990 GCA_900323345.1 Pseudochromis fuscus | reverse complement strand
CTCCATGGTACGGAGCCCCCTAGGGGACATTCGAGGAAAAAAAAAAAGGGAGAGAGAAAAAAAAAAAATCCCGAGAAATTTTCTTGGGATTCCGACTTAGTTTCTCGGGATCCCGTGATACTTTCTCGGAATTTCATGTTAATAAGTCGGGATCCCGTGATACTTTCTCGGAATTTCGTGTTAATAAGTCGGGATCCCGAGTTAATTAAAGTCGGAATCCTGTGATACTTTCTCGGAATTCCGTGTTAATAAGTCGGGATCCCGAGTTTGTTAAAGTCAGAATCCCGTGATACTTTCTCGGGATCCCGAGTTTGTTAAAGTCAGAATCCCGTGATACTTTCTCGGAATTTCGTGTTAATAAGTCAGAATCCCGTGATACTTTCTCGGAATTTCGTGTTAATAAGTCAGGATCCCGTGATACTTTCTCGGAATTTCGTGTTAATAAGTCGGGATCCCGAGTTTGTTAAAGTCGGAATCCCGTGATACTTTCTCGGAATTCCGTGTTAATAAGTCGGGATCCCGAGTTTGTTAAAGTCGGAATCCCGTGATACTTTCTCGGAATTCCGTGTTAATAAGTTGGGATCCCGAGTTTGTTAAAGTCGGGAAAGTGTTTTGTTAGCAATGCTGCTATGCTAATAATTTGTTTACTTCCGGTACTTCCAACTTCCAACTGCAATCCTCCGGACAGCTACACGGGTACTGTTGGATGTACGCTAAATGCAGAGAAAATGGATTGCGTGTCATCCTCTTTCCTTAACATATGTTATGTCCTCATATGATAATCCACTCTCAAAATAAAACTCTATAAAACTTTACCATATTTTCCACTGTGCGACCACCATTTTGAATTGACCCGGAAGTACCAGAAGTAAACAAATTATTAGCATAGCAGCATTGCTAACAAAACACTTTCACGGGATCCCGACTTCAACAAACTCGAAACTAAGTTGTTGTTTTTTTTTCCTCTCCCTTTTTTTTTTTCCTCAAATGTCCCCTAGGGGGCTCCGTACTATGGAAACAGCAGCTCTAACATTACTCATTTGCACTCATAAAAAAAACTATTTCGTGTCAGAATCATGATTTAATCACAAGAACACTCTTGTAACTTTTCCTCTTTATTAGTTTTTCATTCCTTTCTTATTTCTCGCCTCCCGTGCACATCGGCTCTTTCAGGGGAATTACACAGCCATAAAACTGCTTATAATAAAAGTCTGGAAAGGACTTGAATCCAGCTGTAGCAGTGGTAATTAGTCTGGCAGATTTATTTTGAATACTTACAACAGTTTTGATTGTAACTTTATGTCCACTACAGCCAGGGGTTGCAAATGACGTCACTGTTTCTGAGAAGTTTTGGCTTCACATCTGGAGAGCTGTCAGGGTGATGGTGGTTATATACGATAGTGGTGAAGTTCAAGTAAAAAATAAAAGTAAAAATAGAGTCTTCATCCCCACTGCAGTCAGGCTACACATCTCCTCAGCTCAGAGCAGATAGATGTTACTTTTTGGACTTGGAATTAACTGACTAATCTATTATTACAATCTAAGTAGTTTATATAGTTATTATATTTTTGTATCATTTTATTTTACTACAGATGAAGGTTCCTTTGGGGATTAGTCAAGTTTATTTGTCTGTCTGTGTGAGACCAGACTCTTAAAGTTATGTAAAAATACTGCCACAATGTTACATATTTATTAGGGATGCACAATATTATCGGTTGGTGATCAGTATCGGCCGATATTGTCTTTTAAATTAAGTATCAGACATCGGCCATTCTGCCGATATAATTCACCAAATAAATACACATTGTTGTCTCAGGGAGAGCATTATCCAAGTCTGTTTTAAGTAGGATAGGCTGCAAGTATCTTAATTGTTTTGTTTAAATGCAGTTGTCATGAATAAATATGACATGTTTTACATGACGTAAGTTGGAGTGTTTTCCTTATTTTAATGATTAGTGATACATCATTTTCAGCTTTGTTTTATGTCTGAGTATGCAGAATATTTCTGTGTGTTAATTCCACTACAGAAAATAGATAGGAAATATCAGTATTGATATCGGTTATCGGCCAAATTAGTCGCAAAAATATCGGCATGTCGGATATCGGTCAAAAATCCAACATCGTGCATCCCTAATTTCATCACGATTTCATCAATAAGTAGATATTAAGCTTCAAATACAAGAAGACAGGTCTGGTGTCCAATAAGACGACTTGAACTCAAGTTTCATGCACATTGGACAGCATCCTCAGGTTCAAACATTGGACCCGCCTCCTCACTCCCATCTTCATATCCAAATATGGTCACGTCTGGCTCAAACAACCAACACAGGGACGGTCAAATGTTAAACTCCTGATGCAACAAACCAATGAGTAATGTCACGTTAGCTTCATCCATCCTCATAAGGCACAACACAATGCATGAGTATAGGCAGATACAAGTAGGTCAAATATATCAGGGGCCAGGAAGAGCTAAAAGTTTTATTTTGGTGTTTTCATGATAAGAGTTCAGTGTTGGCAGAAGCACACGAGTGCAAAAGTTCAGATTTCACATTAGGCCTGTCAGTCGTCTGAGAACTAGCTATCAGCAGCTTGATTTGGAAAGTATGCCTATCGATGTGTGTGTGTGTGTGTGTGTGTGCACCCATTTCTGTCAAACTCTAATCACAACAAGATTATAACAGTGCTCCGTTATAATCCTTATAATCAGGACAGGATGCAGTATTCTCAATGCAGAGGACGGGCTGAAAGCTCGCGACTGACACAGTAAACAGTTTCCATCCAGCTAATATAATTATACACCATTCATTCCTTCCATGTATGGGAATAACTGGTTTAATTTGAATGCAGGAATATTACATATAATGTGTCTGTAAGGCGGTTTGGAGTCAGCTGTTTGATTAGTCACACTGTTTTGCCCTCTGTCCCGCCGACTGAGTAGATTACATTTGCTCTTTGGTCTGATGGAGCATTCAGAAATAAATAAATAAATAAATAAAAAGAGAGAAAAAGAATAGGATAGAATTAAGTAAGAGAGGAGAAAGCTTCAGAGCAGAGGGATTAGGATTCAGAGTGTTTGTTGGAGACACGGAGCAGTCGTGCCATTGTTTACCTCCCGCTTTATTCCTGGGCTTATTGGCAAGGCTTCAGTCTTAACTAGGCATTGATTCTTATTTAGGAGTGTGGAGTCTCAAGTATAAGGGTTGTTAAAAAAAAAGAAAAGAAAGAAGTGGATTTAACACAAGACGTATGTAAGGTGACGATGGATTCATCCTCCTCCGTGACACCTGCTGGGTGAAAGTGTGTCTGTATTTCTTTTAATTTCCATTTAAGCTCAGACAAAAGGTGTTTCTGTTGCTCTTTTCTGTCTCTTTGTCTCGGTCCTGCTGCGTCTGACTTTTGTCTTATGATCCTCATGATTTTACTTTAGTTTGAAATGACACCTAGGGCAGCAGCCATAACTTTAGCAATAAATAATAAATGAGTCCATCCAGATAGAAAAACAGCAGCCTGTGCATCTGATTAATGGATCAAAAGGAAAGAAAACTCTTTGCATTTGTGTCATGAAAGTTGCTCACTGGTCAGTTGGTAGCGTGGTCGTCACATTTCTATGTTTTTGGAATGAGCGTTAGCCTACTTCCCCTTTTAGGCTAGCTGAGAGCCATCTAGATCAGTGGACCCCAACCACAGGTCTGTGAGGCATTTGTTACCGGGCCGTACAAAAAGCATAAATAATTGATACAATTTCCATTGTATTGATTATTAGAGTCTGAAAGACGTTTTATTTTGAAAAATGACCGGATTCTCTCCAGTCTTTCGTCGGTGCCTTTAGACACGTCAATACGCTTGTCTCGGTCACGTGATCAGATACGTTAGCCAAAAAATAAGTCCACAAACAAGCAAAAATGAGTGAAAAACAAACGTCTTTGGAAACATTCATTTTTTATGCTGGTCGTGTTGTTTTATTTTTGCTGTATTTATCTGCCACACCTTGAAGTCTGGTCTCTGAAAATCCTCTATTAAACCAGTTCGTGGTGCAAACAAGGTTGGAGACCCCTGATCTAGATGGATTAAAATTTAAATAGGAATCTACACTTTCTAGGCATACAAACAGTTATCTTGTATACTGGCTTATCCAGTTTGGTTGTGGGGGTGGGGGGGTGGAGCCTACACAGCACAGGGCCAAGACAACACTGATAGGACCCTGTATCCCTTAGTTCAGTCAAATTAGGAATAAAATGTGCATTTTACTGTATTACTAACATGAATGGGAATGCAGAAAAGAAACACTGATGATGAGTGACAGACCACTAATTGGGAGCTGATGCAAAATTACAGTCAATTGTAAATGTACATTGTTAAGTTGCACCGTTGCTCTCTTGCATTGATTCTTGGATGAACGTTAAGCAGGATCTGGACCAGTGCTGTAGTAGTAACACTTTACTCATGCAACAAATCTGAAGTTTTCACCCTAATAGTCAACAGTGGTGATGTGAACAGGCGGGTAACTTTCTCAGTTTGGTGGGGTTGCCATATTTATTTGCATCCTGGTAAATTTGCAATATGAAAATCCATGTGATTACTTCCAATCATCAAATCTCTAATCAGCAAAATTACTTTTAATACAGTAGAAAAAGCTTCATTGTGGCGACCGTGAGGACAGATCTGAAGTTAGCGCCTTTTTTTTAAAACATGGAAATAAATTTACTTCTGATGGATAATATAGAAATTGTCTAGACTGAGAAAGTTTCCTGGAAATTTGCTAGAATTTTGAAAGAAACTGTGAAAGAAAGTGAAAAAAGAAACCCCCCAAATGTTCACTTAACTCTACAATGTAACATTTTTGTATGACTCATTATTGATATGAAATACTACACGATGCCATTGACATTTTAAACTATATTATGACATTTCTTCATGGCGTTGTATGTTATTCAGTTTCTATTTTATTTTATATAATACACCAGTACCATACCATACTATACTATACAATACTATGCTATACTATACTATACTGTACAGGAGCTTATATCATTGAAAATGTCCCGGAAAACTTCTGCAAAATAATTTCTTGAAAGGATAAAATGATGTACACTGTGCATTCTGACCTCTGGTTGGCTTCTGTATAATATCCACTATGTGCATGCATCTTTTTTTTATGAATCCGTTGTAAATCTGAATCCCATTCAAGACCGGCAGATCTTATCAGTAGCAATGAAAACTCCTGTTTAAAGTGACACTTCCAATTTCCACTATCAACAAAACACAAGTCATAAATTGTTGAAGTTATAAAAACAAAAAAAAAAAGATGATGATGGTTAAGCTGTTAAAAAGTTACATAACTGTAAAAAGTCACTTACGGGAGGACGTCCTAATAAACGCTGTCGATCTGTAAGAGACAGAAAAGACATTTCTATGAAAAGCAGCGAACATATAGAAATGACACTTTCCGACTCTCTTTTCTCTTCTCGCTGTGGTAGCACAGGGATGAAGGGGAGGTTGGGTGGAGGGGGAAGTGGCAGAGTGGAAAGAGAGGGAAGATATTAATTAAGCAGGGATTGTGCATTGACTCTGCCTTGTGCATAAGACAGAAGGTTAAGCAAATGCCAGGGCAGCGGTGTCACTTCAAACAATGACTATTAGCTTTGGAATCAGCCTCGTGTCTGCCGAGGAAACACAGTCTATTCAGACTCCTGATTGCCACTCGGCACGGCGTCTGTGTGGTGGAGGTGGTGGGTGGCGGTGTGTGTGTGTGTGTGTGTGTGTGTGGGAGGGAGGAGGGAGTGGGGGGGGGCGGTCATTCCATTTCAATCTGTGGTTAAATTAGCCGAAGGCGGCAGAGGTTGAAAACACACAATTATTGGTGTGAGTCGGGCCGATGGGGAGTGGTGATGCAGGGCAACACCGAGGGGGGAAGAAAGATGGAGATAGAGATAGATGTTCTCGAAAGATGGTGGACAGAGACACCGAGAGGGAAAACAAAGGTGGCGAGGAGGTGAAGGTTTTTGGAGAGGAAAGTTTGTGATGGTGGAAAAGTGATTTCAGAGGACACTTTGGAAACTTAATTCTTCTTTATGCATGTGGCAACATTCATCTGACGAACGCTGATCAGTTTGATCCTTCAGCTAATATTCAGAAAGAGACTGTAACATACTCTGCAAGTGACATTTGAAATAACACTTTCATAAATTTAGACTAAGAATATACAGCACAGGTGCAAATGTTTGCTGATGATATTCTAATTATACTGAGTATGGATTTTGAGTGTTTAGCAAATTTAAAAAAATCCATAAAAAGCTGTAATAACACAAGTAAATTTATTTCATAGATGGAACTTTTTGGTACAATATATTAATATTAATATTTACCTTTAAATTCTGCTTAGACATAAAGGTGCAGTTGTTGGTGCGCACAACAGACTTTCAAATAACTGCATATTGGTTTTTTCAGAAATCTTATACGGAGATAAATCAAAAACAGATATCCAATAGAAGTATGCTCATTTGCAACCATTTTACGATACGATACGATGCAATACGATACAATACAATACGATACGATGTAATACGATACGATACGATACGGTATACTTTATTGTCCCCATTCGGAAATTTGTTTTGAACTCATTTGCTGCGCACAACATGCCTCTACAATAATAAAATACATAACATGATTCATTGCACATATTCCACATTCTTAAATACAGCACAACCCCGTGGCAAAAAGTACCATAAAAATATTGCACAATCCTTGCAGCCTCAAACACCACTATTAGGAAAAGAGGTTAAAACAGTGAGGTACTGAGAAAACAGAAGCAAACTCAATGACAGGGCATTGTAAACCAGGCGCAACTTCAAGTTTGTTGCTTAATCAACTAAGATGTGAATGACCTTAATACATTTAGGACCTGTGTCCACTGGAAGGATTTCAAGCGAATGTCTTCAGTACAAACCCACTGGAGTTCATCATGGACCACGCTGAATGCAAACACACTTTCAATGCTCAGCGTTTTTCTTTCCTTCTTCCCTCTCTGTATGCTCAGCTGCTGCCCTCATTAATGTCACTTTTCCCTCACCATCCAATCAGAATCAAGAGTGACCCTGTCCACAGAGTAGCAGAAAAGCTGAAGCTGATCGTGGCTGCAACTGAAAACACAATGAGGGTGGAGAAGTGCGTCCAATTCCAGGACTTGTATTTCCATCATTTGTTTTAGTTAATAAACCACAAAGACTTGATGTCCACGATGAATCAATGCAGAAAATGAAGCACTGGAAACTTCAGGTCCAAAAAACCCTCCCTGTGGACCCAGGCCCTTATGTTGTATGTGACTTGCTTAACCCTTTAACACCGAGTGTATCGCCGGTGATACAGAGTGACTAGTGACTATCTGCACTAGCGATGTGATTCCAGATGGTTCTGAAAGCTGTCGAGTGGAGCGTTTTGTGTATATTACATACATTACCGCAGTAATGCAGAGAAATGGAGTCATGCCGAGACGTGCAGTGTTCCGTACATATTACCGACATTACGGTAATGTACGGAAGCTCCACTTGTCAGCTTTCAGAATCAGCTGGAATAACGTCACAAATGGACGAGGATTACGGTGATTTGATTGACACGAATCACTTTCTGTCAGCAGCTAAATGTTCAAAGTAAAAGGGTTAAATACGCACACTAAAAATTAAATTCCCTACAAGCCACACTGTCAAGAAACTGGAGATCTTGACTTTACCATGTGTTAGACCACTGCTGCCATCTTGCATCCATTGTATCTTATATTGATCTTGATCTTTATACACAATCTACGATGATCACTGAGAGGTAAGTATAGGATGTACCTCTCTTCGGACAAAGAGGCTGATTCTGGTGCAGTGCAGATTATTTAAACAGGTGTGTCTTGTTAGCCATCGAGCAAAGCAGGGACATCAGCGTAACTGCGTGAATTCGAGTTATTACACGTGGTCATCCAGAACAGGCACCAGCAATGGAAATATTCCTCTGGGTCAAAAACACACTTGTCTTGTTATGTACATTTATCGAATAAAAAAAAAAAAAAAAAATCCACATTAATGAGGCGCTCTATTGTGGAAAACTCATTATAATAATAAAGCCACGGGGCCACGATGACACGTCGGCGTAGTCGTCAATCACTTCTAACCTAACACGCCGTCTACACAGATACTTACACACAACCTATAGAGCGGCAGGAGCTGGCACTAAGTCGGAATAAATCGCCACATAAACATGACAAAAAAGAGGGTGGAAATAAACAAACCAGCAAAGCGGAGAGAGCCTAATGTTAGGGGCCTCTTTTGTATTGAGAGAAATTACAGGAGCGTTTGATTTGCACCGAGGTGCCGTTCTGAACATATGGCGTTTTAATTCTTGCCGGTCTCATCTGGATAACTCGGGGCCTGGCGAATCTCGCACCACCATCAGGGAAATATGGGCACAAGCGGAATGCTTAACAGCAAAGGGCTCCAATTTCCCACCTTAATGGGCATTCTCATCCCATTTTTCCCCCTCGCTTCTTCTCTCTCTCTCTTTCTTTTTTTTTGTCTCTTAAATCCAGGCCTTTTGTTTGTTTTTCATTTTTTCAGCCTCCTTTTTTGTCATTCTTTCCACTCCTCCCCGCTTCCCTTATTTGCATTGATTTCCCCACTTAGAGGAAGAGTGGACTCAGAGGGAAAATAGGCCCTCTATCAAAAAACGCTCACACACACACATTTCCCCCCACACACAAAGACAACCATAAAACCTCACACACACACACACACACCTGACACATAGCAGAAGACTAGCAGTGTGCAGAATATGTTTGCGGCTGTTCATTTTTTTTTTAATCGTCTGATGCCTTTTGTGTGGGTTGACAGCTTGAGACGAGTGACTAATAAGTCCAGGCCTGGTGCTGTCCTGCTGGGCTGAGCAGTCTCTTTATACACACACACACACACACAGGCCCCCCTAATCATCCCGGTGTCTAGCACTCTGCTGGCGATCACCACTCCGCCACACTGCCATCATGGGCCAATTAAGTGGCCATATATCTGTCTAACAGTCTCCTCTGGCTGAATGGACAGTGGTGGAGTAGCAGTAGTAAGCCGCTACATGAGCCCACCCGCGGCTAGCAGTCAATTTGTAGCTTAAAGCCTAGTTGCCACAACACTCCAGCATTATTACCACTAGTAGCACTATTGAGGATTCTTCTTCTTGTGTGTGTTTGTGTGTGTGTGTGACAGAGGGAGTGCTGAGAAAAAAGGGTTGTCCCTTCTTTTGTGTGTGTCCAAGCAAGTCTGTTGCTATTGTGTTGTTATGTGTGTGAATGTATTTAAAGTTATGCATGTGTTGGTGAATAAGTAGCATAAATCCTTTGTTTGGATAAAGTGGAGAAGGTAACCAGCTACTATTTGTGTTGTATTAGAGGCAGGACTTTGATATTTCAGTACAAAGTCTGATTTTGATGCTTCAAACAGACACAGAAGTGGATCAAAACATTAAAGTTACTGCATTACATCATTAGTTACTTAGCAGGTAGTTTGGATCCTGGTGGCTAATCGGCTAACTTTTCACTTTCCTTGCTCATTTTTGAGTCTGGAAATCCGCCACCTGAAAAAGCTGTTTTGCACACTGCACCTCTTTCACAGGGGTGCTCAGTCCTGGTCCTGGAGGACCCTGATCCTGCATGTTTTAGATGTGTCCCTCTTCCAACACACCTGATTCAAATGATCATGCTGGTTATCAGGCTTCTGCAGAGCTGGATGATGAGCTGGTCATTTGAATCAGGTGGTGGAAGAGGGAAACATCTGAAACATGCAGGACAGGGGACCTCGAGGACCAGGGTTGGGCATCCTGATCTATCAGATATTCAGGACATTAAGTACCGTATTTTCATGTGGTCCGCTCTGACCAGGTCTGATGTGACGACGCTAAATGTATCGGCGACACGGAGCTTGCTAGCTTGTAAAAAGCCAATGAGCTTCGTGCTGCCGATACATGAGAAACACCGGTGTTTAAGTTCAAAGTGTCGGAAACAGTAGCGGCATATAGTCCGGAAAATACGGTAACTTTTTACTTGTTCCTCTCTGTTGTGATGTTCAGTCTTTCAGTTTTTGTTTTTTCCTTTGTGTCAAAAATGAAACTTTTAAGATGATTCACGTTGAACATCAAGACTTTTATTTTGGAAATACACTAGGAGGATTTTGCATTTTGCTGGAAGTATTTACTATTTGATTATTTCCCGGTGCAAAGTCAGTGTGACCCACACAACTTAACCATACTTCTGTTTGAGGCTTGTACTCGAGGGAGGCCTTTATTTCTAATTTCCTGTTTGCTCAGTTTTATCAATCATCAATGCAATTTACACTCTGACATGATCTACAGGTCCCTAACAACACATAGATAAATAGGGGCCTTGTACAATGCAACTGGGGATTGGTGCCTTGCTCAAGGACACCTCACCAGTGCCCCAGAGGTGGACTGGCACCTCTCCACCCACCAGTCCACATTCTGCTTATTGTCTGAACCAGCTAACCTCTGGTTCCCAACCCACTGCCCCAGGGAGGCGGCCATTTGTCCAGCACCATTAGAGAACTTAGGGGTCTTGCTAAAGAACACTTTGACAAGTGCACAACCATAGCTTGGCGGCTGTGGCTCAGCTGGTAGAGCGGGTCGCCTATGAATCGTAAGGTTGTGGGTTTGATCCCCGGCTCCTCCTGTCCACATGTTGAAGTGTCCTTGGGCAAGACACTGAACCCTAAGTTGCTCCCAATGGTGGCTAGCGCCTTGCATAGCAGCTCGGTAACCATTGGTGTGTGAGTGTGTGTGAATGAGTTGCCTTGTAAAGCACTTTGGGACTTAGCTAAGGTCATGAAAGTGCTATATAAATGTACTCCATTTACATTTTGGGTTTTATTATTATGATTTTTTGATAACAATTCAGGATGTTGTTACATATCGAGCTCTGAAGGACTCACAAAGCACCTTTGTGGACATAAGGTTGCAGGTTAAGTTTAATCCTCCTGTTGTGTTACTGTTCAAAGTTTTTAAAATCTAGAAAACATATTCAAATATTCAGTGTCATCATCATTTAATGTGAATATGGTTTATATTCCAACCCTCCCTCGGTATGTTTGTATCATTCAGTATTAAACACAATGACAATATGTATTTATGGTATGTAATGCAGGCTAACTAGAATACAGACATTTGAACACAAGTGTAAAAGACACATGGTTTGTGATCAGAGTGAATGAACAGATAAGGCACCAGGATAATAATATAATAATAGTAATAATAAAGCCTGGATGTTAGGAGTAGGAGGCTGCACAGAATAAACTTCATGATAATTAATGTGAAGTAAGCAAATGTGCAGATTTCTCAGGGGCAAAAAAGATCTTTAATAAATAAAAAAAATTGAAGATGCTTCACAATAATGGCAGGGGAAAAAAACTACAACCAAACAACCAAAAAAAACTACTCAACTCTCAAAGACACATGCACAGGAACAGGGGACAGAAGACAAACTGACAGAGGACAGAGGGACACATGAGGCTAAATACACAAGGTAACGAGGCTCAATGACACACAGGTGGAGAGGACAATCAGGGAGCAGGTGAGACAAGACAAATCATGACAGGTGTGACACGACAGACAGGAAGACAAACTTGACACATGGAATGAGACTACCAAAATAAAACAGGAAACATGGATTGCAGATGAAGAAAACCAGACAAACTACAAAATAAGAGTGAACCATGAAAAAACAAATACAAGAAATCATAATAAATACAGACAAACTAAATATACCAGACATCATAACAGTGGCTGCTTTCATGAAACTGAACCAAGGCTTAACTTTAAATCCTGAACAGGTGAATCCAGTGAATCCATGAATGCAGAGAAAAGTGTGTTTATGGCTCTCAGCTGATCGTTAATAAAAACATGTGTGAAACAGTTTGGGATTAATAACAGATTGTGAACCTGTTCTGAATCCTGATAATTTGACAGTTGTGTGTTTACATTCAGATGTCAACAAAAAAAAAGAAGTAGAAGAAGAAAAAAGAACCTCCCCCTTAGCCTCAGAACAAATGTAAATAATTGCCATGGCAACTGCATCATCACAGAACATCATCTCCAACAT
Source organism: Pseudochromis fuscus (assembly GCA_900323345.1). Lineage (NCBI taxonomy): Eukaryota > Metazoa > Chordata > Actinopteri > Pseudochromidae > Pseudochromis > Pseudochromis fuscus. The sequence goes on along the minus strand of OOFC01023573.1, from coordinate 18,854 downwards.
CCTGTGTACTTTCAACTTCTCTTGTTTTCTTATCACTTTGCTACACAGCACTGAGAGCAAGCAGCACACGAAGACCACAGTCCACATCTGCTCAGAGACGTTCAATTTACCGACGATTTCTTCAGCTGTAACTCGGTAAAACGCACCAATGGCCAGTCGCAGTTCAAGTTTGTGGAGCGAGATGAATGACCTGCAGACGAGAGGAGGGACCCAGGACAACTGGATGGATCCAAATACGCTAATTCAAGAGATCAACAGACTCCAGGAGGAGGTGTCCAGAGAAAGACACAACTATCTGTCCGAAAAAGAGCACTCGGACAGACTTCAGCTGGACTTGGATGAGACCAGATTCCAGCTCAAGAGACAAAAGTCCCTGAAGAAAATATTTATTAATAGAGGAAAGGAAACCAAGAGGGAGCTGGAGAGGCTGATGAAATACGCCGATGCAAACACCCTCAGCTCTGCGAAGATCGCCTCCCAGGTCCGCTCCACCATCTGGCGGAAGAAAAAGAGGGACCTGCAGGAAGATTATGAGGTGCTGAAGGTGGCGTACACCATCAAGCAGCAGAGGTTTGAAGCAGAGCTGCAGGCAGAGAGACAGAAGAGCAGGGCTCTGCAGGGACAACAGGACGAAGCTGAGGCCTGTAATCGTCAGCTGGAAGAAGAAAACCAGGCGCTGAGAGAACTACTGAGGGGAATGAAGACCTCATCCCATCATCTCAGCACCAAGGAGCAAGGGGATGAAAACATGGACACATGCAAGAAAAAATAAAGTTGCTGTATTCATCTATACAGCAATATAAAGGATTTCTCCTCTGTACTGTGTGAACATTCATTAAACTGCACAATTCCTAACCTCTCTCTCTCTCTCTCTCTCTCTGTAACACACACACACACACACTATGTCTTCAAAATGGTGATATGTAAATATGTAAAAAAAAACAACAACTTTATTTAAAGTTACAAACAAACAATCCATAATTCACAGGTAAGATGTGATTGAATCTCCAGCTGGAACCATTTTTCAGCTCATGTTTGACTGCACCTGCTTAGTTTTAGTCTTTACTCTCTCACACTGAGGTGACTTTGGGTTTATTGTATCCTGCCTCTACCTTCTGCACCATCTTTGGATTTTTCACTACCACCTACCAGAACCAGGGTTTGCATCCCCTTCCTGTTTTTACCGGTGCAGCTGGTGTGAGGCTGGGGCATAGTGAGAGGTTTTTGGTTCCCTTAGAGAAAAGTATATGAAACGTATAAGCGTTCACTTTAACACTGGTCTTCTCTCTCCTGTAGTCTGTCTTTGTCCTCTCTGTCCTCTTCTCTTTATGTCTCTGCAGGTCTCTGGAGCTGCCTCCATCCTGTCCTGACTTGATGAGCAGCATCTCTTGTCTCTATCTTTCTGTCCCTCTCCCTTTCCCTGTCTTTTTGTCTCTATCTGTCCCCCGGTCGCCATGGCAGCAGGGCCCCCAGGAGGCTGGTCCTCTGGAGGTTTCTTCCTGTTAAAAGGGAGTTTTTCCTTCCCACAGTCTCCAAGTGCTGGTCTTGGAGGGACCGACTATGGGCTCACTCTAACTTGTTGCCATTAAAGGCCCTGACTGCCTGTCCTAACTCTGTATTACTGCAAAGCATCACACATAAATAAAATGTATCAAAATGTATAATTTGTTATAATTTGAGAGGTATTTATTTTAAGAAGATATCATTGGGCCTTGAGATGATTTTTAGTGTGATTTGACTCTGAACAAAACTGAACTGAATCATTCAAAAGTCCAGTGGTAAAGAAAGTATTCATCTGTTCATCTTTTACTTCAGGTACTAAGACAACACTGTAAAAATCCTCCATTACAAGGACATGTCCTGCACTGAAATGTCACTTCAATAATCATTAGTATTAGTACAGAAGGACATGATTATCTACATTTTTATTTTCTCCGTTTTCCCTTGATAATGAGATCATTTCAGTGGTTTTCTCGGGATGTCGAGTTATTTTTCCCATTCTCCGAGGAGTTTGTTTTTTTCTCCAAGATTATAGGAGAAATTATCCTGTTATCTTGAGAAAATGAGCTTTGTTTTCACATGACGACGAGATAATTTTCTGGTGACTGCACCACAGTAACATCAAATGATCATAACTCCATGATGTTACCATGATGAGCACTGAAGACAGTCATCAGCTGTATTTCTAGATCGACAGAAAATTATCTTGGGAAAACGACCTTCATTTCTCGAGATAGCAAGATAATTTATGTATTCTTTAAGTTTAATAACTCAAGATCTCGAGAAAACTACTGAAATTATCTTGCTATCACGGGAGAATGGAGGAAATAAAATATAGTTAACCATGTCCTCTTAGAGCTAATTTATATTAAATTACTCATGTTAATCTCCTCTCTCATCTTGACCAGCTCTGTCAGTCTCAGGTTGACTCACTGTGAGGAGTGACGTAACTCCTGGATGCATCAGGAGAGTGATTTAATGCACAATCAGAGGTCTTACTGCAGACATGTTGACAGGCCAGAGCAGGAGGAGCACAGCTGGCTGCCGGCCACAGGTCCTGCTGTTGCTGGTTCACTCTCATGGATTTAATGGGACGTTTACTGGAGCAGAGTCATCGTTATTGTTTTTTTCTTGTGCTGTACCTGCAGGAACAAGTCGCACACAGCTAACCACATACATCCTCCTGCACCAGAGGAAACATGAAACACACACTCACTTCTGTGCAGGTGTTGTTGAAACCGACTGGATCCAAGCACATTTCATCACTTTAGCTGTGCCACAGTGGGTGGGGATTTTGTCAGAGGGGATTAATAACCAACTCAAATTTTCATAACAAGCTTTGACAAGATAATCTGAGCGACTTTTGTTAATTCTCTACACTAATTACATTGGTGGGGTTTTGTGTTAAAGGCGTTAATGCGTTTGGCTAATTAATCGCTGCAGAGGACTCCCATGTTGCCTGCTCCGCTGCACAGCAACAAGAAAAGAGAGAAATCACCTTTATAACTGCAAATTGTTAAAGCTTTTATTCAGTTTTTTGGGTCTATTGCAAAAGGCATAATTATGAGATAAAAAGTCATAATTATGAGATAAAAAAAGTCATAATTATGAGACAAAAAGTCATTATTATGAGATAAAAAGTCAGAATTATGAGACAAAAAGTCATTATTATGAGATAAAAAGTCATAATTTTGAGATAAAAAGTCATAATCACGAGATAAAAAGTCATTATTATGAGATAAAAAGTCATAATTACAAGATAAAAAAAGTCATAATTATGAGATAAAGACTTTTTATCTTGTGATTATGACTTTTTTATCTCGTAATTATGACGTTTTTATCTCGTAATTATGACTTTTTATCTCGTAATTATGACTTTTTATCGCATAATAATGACTTTTATCTGCTAATTATGACTTTCTTCTTCTTTTTTAATTTTTTTCACTGGCTGAATCGGGCTTCCATACTTCTGTATTTCTCATCAGTTTTTTCTTTGCTTTGTCGTATTTTCTTACATGCCACCGATCAGATAATCTCCTGTTTCTGTCCGGTGAACTCATCAAAACCTCTAAACCGCATCTTGATTTGTGAGGAATGCCTTTCACACGCACAAAAAAAGTAAACACATAAAAGCAGCGAGACGACCCTCGCCTGCCTGCACATACCAAACGGGCACTTAGTTTCAAAGCAGAGCTGCCCACCACGGCCTGCATACTTTCATATAGCGTGGTGCCTTTCTTCCCGGGGGCTGAGGTGAATGTGGCCTTTGAGGGTGGAGGGAAAGCAAACATGTAGCCAGCAGCTCTCGCCTGGGAAAAGAACATCCACAGTGAGTGGGCCGTCTTCAGAGCGACAGCCTGAGCAAACAACCTGAGAGGGCTTCATGAGAGTCGGGTGGTGGTGGTGGGGGGTTCTGGGTGACTGAGGGGTTTCATGGAGCCAGCCGGGGGCCGACCTTTCATACAACAGGGGCTCTATCGTTTTCAGACGGGCAATAACTCTGTCAGATGATGAGGTATGATCCCAAACGAATGATTGATGGCGTGAAGGAGTCAGGGTGCCCTCCTGTAACTTCACCTGTCAGCAAGAGTGAAGTGTTTCCCAACTTTAAGTTAATTTAAGACCAGATTCATGCAGCAGATTTTATTTCTGATGCTGTTACTGAATGAATTCATCAAATCTGAATTTATTTAGGTTCAACTCTCTCTGGTTACGTTTGAACTAAACCTCAAAGATGGAGAACCTGGGCTACACAAATGTAATTAAAGACTTTAAGGACCAGGATTAGCATCTAGATCAAACATCAGAACCATAAACTATGTATAAAAATGGTCAAAGTTAATGTAATGTCACTTGTTGGCTTGTGGACTGTGATTGAACCCAGGAGTTTGGCATTTGGACGTCAACCTGTTGGTCCACAACTGAACACTGTCCTGTGTGTATGAGACTCGACTTCAGGTCTGGTCTCACGCTGCTAAATATTCCTCTTTTTAAAGCTTAATATCTACTTAATTATGATTTTTCATATGAACCATATCATTATGGTTTTTCAGATGGACCACCTTTGAATGTGTGTTTATTGGTGGATAAACCTCCAAACCAGATGTAAATCATTGGAGACCAGACCTGTCAATCAAACCAACCACAACCCTGTATCTCCCTCTTTCTGAAGCCTTATATCTACTTAATTATTAATATTATTTTGTTTTCAGATACACCACCAGGTCACTGATGAGAAGACTTTTGATTGAGTCATGATTGAAAATTAAAGTCACTTGGAGTCAGAGTCCTTTGGAGGCAGCATAACGTCGGTGGTATTTCACTTTTTTGCAGCACCCAGCGCATTTTTTTCGTCTCTGATCAGAGGTCAGTTTAAATCTCTATGCTCTTTATTAAGAACAGTTGATGCAGCTCTTCATAAATAAGAATAACAGTAAAAACGACAACAAAAAGTCTTAAAAATAATAAGGCATGAACAACAAAAGTTTGTATTTTTAACTTCCATACTTTTAAAACCAACTCTGGTACTTTCTTTTTGCCTTGGGCCGAGTCATAAAACATTTTTGCTGCCATGTGGAGACCTGCAGGAACTAGGTCAATACCTCATTTTAGGCCTCAACCCATAATTCACACAAGCCCCCTAAAGATTTTTCTTTAGAGGAGAAAGTATGTTTTCCACCTTATCAACTCGTTTTCTCCACCTCCACAGATGAAGTTGATACAGATGCAGAGAGAGACTCTCCTGGAGGCCACACAGCATCTCCACACTGTGTTCAACAGACAACAGATGAAGAGGTGTGTGAGTGCGGAGCAGTGTGTCTGTGGGATGCAGCCGGTCGTGACTGCTGTTCACAGAGGCAGGATCACAGCCCACAGATCGGGGCTTTGAGTGGTTAGCCTGTGGATTAGCTATTGTGCCAAGTTAGCATGATCCCCCCTCCCCACACCCCACCCACCACACCGAGCCCACGGTGGGCATCTGGCACAGAGGGAGGGGTCTGGGCCCAGCAGAACAGGAGAAAAGGATAAATCACATGAAAATATATTGTTTTCTTTATCAATTAGCATGTTTGATTGAGCCTTTGTGGCGGTTACTTCGCTGTGTATCAAGCTGATGCCATTTTAAGCAAATACGCAGTGGACATTTTTGCATATTACCGTATTTTCCGGACTATAAGCCGCTACTTTTTTCCGACACTTTGAACTTAAACACCAGTGTTTCTCATGTATCGGCGGCATGAAGCTCGTTAGCTTTATACAAGCTAGCAAGCTCCGTGCAGCCGATACATTTAGCCTCGTCACATCAGACCCGGTCAGAGTGGATGACATGAAATTGTTCAAATAGACAGGTGCGCTCAATAGTCCGGAAAATACGGTAATTCAGTTACAAGGAGAAGCTTCATGGAGCTGAGGCTTTTCTTTTCCCACTCCTGCATTTCTGTTGGTTTACAAATCAAAACAAGATACAACCTGTTAATAAGTAACTTTAGAAATGTATTTTAAATTTTGGAAGAAGGAGCAGATTTTCTTTAATGTACGTTTCAAAGATTTCTGAAAGACAAACATTAGGGAAGGTGTAGCATCCAGAGAGCACCAAATTACCACATCTTCTTGTTGAAAATCTGCACATGCATAATGATAATGTTTACAAAACTACTTTTTTTTTTTCAAACATTAGCCCATTATTTAAAAAAAAGGGAGTTAATGACCCAAAATTTTACTTTATTCTTTGTGAAATACCCTATCAAAACAAATATATACATATATTAGAAGACAAAAAATATTTAAGTATTATAACAAAAACTTTCAGTACTCAAAGACCAATTATTTTTACCAAATCAGTATCTCAGGCCACTTTTTTCTTCTCTCAGTTGTCCAAATGTAGCATCATTGGGTAGAATTTTCAAAATAAAACAGTTAAGACCTACCGTATTTTCCGGATTACTGAGCGCACCTGTCTATAAGCCACTATTGAATTTATTCAAACAGTCACTCTGACCGGGTCTGATGTGACGACGCTAAATGTATCGGCGGCACGGAGCTTGCTAGCTTGTACAAAGCTAACAAGCTTCGTGCCGCCAATACTGAGCCACACCGGTGTTTAAGTTCAAAGGAAAAAAGTAGCGGCTTATAGTCCGGAAAATACGGTAATTAGCACAAACATGGAATTACTTGTTGGAGAAAAAGATGAAAAAACATTCAAAGACATATATAGGTAGATGCAGATGAGTTCATTTGTCACATGGCATCACACATCTGGTAGAAAGTCGGATGTGACCCTGAATTCAACTCCAACATCCATATTATGGTGGATATATTCAAATTCTTTAACGAAGTCACACTGATGTCTGGTCAGTGTTTGTAAAATTTCCAGAAAGATTCATACATTTTACATGATTAATTGATTGATTATATGCTGAATCTCTTTTGCAGTGCATTAACATTCTGGGCCTGCAGCCTGCAACACATGTTAAATGTTGGCCTGTGGTTTCCATCCAAGAAGGATGGAGGAGGAAAATATATCACTCATTTGAATTTTTCATGAAGTCTGTCCTCGCGGGGTAACGGCGCACATCATTCTTTCACACGGCGCAGTGCCACATAGCTGCGGTGCCGAGGTGCCGGACCGCTTGAACGTTGGGGGCAAACAGATGGTCAACAACGGCCCAGGAGAGATGTCTTTGACCGGGCAGCAGCGCCAGGAGCTGCCAACAAAAACCTCTTCAATGCAAAGCCCGGGGAGGGAACAATGGGCCAAACACAGGGTGAGTCAGACCTCATTCACTCAGCAGCTGGCTGGGAACCAACAGGTCGGTAAACCCGGCGCTCCTCACAGACGACAAGAGGGGAAGCTCGCCACAATGACGGCAAATGATCAGAATCATCAGAGGCAGGTTTTTGTTGTAGCACCTGGCTGACACCTCGTCGCTTTGATCGCTTAGTCTCTGAGTCCCGGGAAAAAAAAAAAAAAATCTCCTTACTCTGACAATGTGCAGGTCCAACTCACTTCTACTGAGGAATGTGCACGAAACAATGGCAGAAACACACATGTCCTCTTCCAAAGTAAAAGCAACGCAGGAATATCGTTTGTTTTTTCTGCTCCTCAATCCTCAAGCAGCATCTATGACCTGGATTTAACTAAATGGCAACAGGCCTATTAGAGTCAGGACTTATTATCCAGTTTGTTTTCTAAATTCATTTAATATGAATCTTTCAAATGGGATCTGGAGCATTGCACTGTAAATACAAACTCATTTCAAAATAAAAGCTCAGCATTTAAGTGGACATTTTTTTCTTTGCACTTATACTTCTTATATTGTGAATAATAGTACATTTACACACAAAAAGATAATTAAAGACAATAGACATTAAAACATTGATAGGACACTTCAACTGAGGCTTATGGGCACATGAGGTGTGTGTGTGTGTGTGTGTGTGTGTGTGTGTGTGTGTGTGTGAGTTTGGGAGGATGTGCAGAGTTGAAAATGAAAGAAAAATAAGAATATACAGTAAATCATGACAACATAATGATAACTACTGCAAAGCAGGGAAGGCCAGAAAAATAAGAGTGCAATAAATAATAACAGCATAGTAATAACCACAGCAATAATAAACTTATAGTAATAAAAATAAATGATTACATTGAAAAAATAGTAGTAAATTTATGAATCTATTGTCCTTTAACTGATTAACAATCATCGACTACTAGTTATCTTGCTATCATTATCACCATCGCTAATTGCCTCAAAAGCTGTTTTTTAACCAGGCTTTTATTGTGAAATATTTGCAGCCACACTGTCATTAGTTCAACTCTCCACAGGCAGCAGTTCAGTGTCTATTTTCTACACAAATCCTGAGGGTGTTTTTGCATCCTTCTCGTCAATGTCACTTCTCTCCCATCAACCAATCAGAATGAAGAAGGAGGCGGGACTTAGAATATAAACACTGTCAATTGAGAAGAGAAAAATTCTAGCTCTTACTGATCACAACTGATGACTTAAACTTTTCCAGTGTAAACGACACAGCAGCAGCATGATAAGATATTATATTATATTATATCATAACCTGAGAAACCACTTTTTTCCTTGGCCTATACTTGACATTTATTTGTTCATATCAACCACGACCCTGAACGCTTTTTCACTGAATACCGGCTTTTATTTTGGTAACACAGTACGTCTCAGAAGAAGTTATTAGCTCTCACATGGATATTAATGAGACAGATTTGGCAAATATTGAGTCAGTCCATTGAAATGTGTGCTGAATGAGAGCAGAGGCCTCTCAGGGCACGTCGAGCGTTCAACTCATTCAAGATTTTGATAATTATTTCTCCTGGGCAAAAGAGAGCTGCGAACAGAAGTGTGTCACAAGTGAGGGTTTAATTTCATCGTGTGTTTGCAACCCTCGACCACAACTGTGAAAACGTGCCAACATTTACACAGAGCCACAGACACCAGTGGAAAGTGGTTATTTATGCCATACACTGAGATGTGTTTTAACTGTCCCTGCTTTTGCTGTCTAATGACATTTCTTCCAGTCTGTCCGTCTCTCTCTCTGCGAGACTAAGTAGCCTGACTGAGCCCTGTTAAAGTTAATAGCTCTCCACCAGCACAGAAGCCCAGACAGGCCAACACCAATAAAACTCAAGCAAATTATATCAGAGAAAAGGAGGCACCGAGGAGTCATTTTGTTATTGGCCTCAGCATTCCTCTGGTGCAGGAGCGGGACTCTTGCGTCATGCAGAAATCACTTTGAGACACTATAAAGTAGCAGGAATCATGCAGGCCGAGCAGCTTCAGTATGAACTGGTGGTAGCATGACGTTGTCGGGGCCTCGCTTCAGCAATCCCGAGAAGGTGAAAAGTGTCCTGGCAAAGCTGTCTTCCCTCTAAGTGTGTGTCATACAACATGTCCCGTGCAGCTGCTGCTACGAGACATCTGGCTGCAGACTGTCCAACAAAATGCAGTGAAAGTTTGCAGAGTATGGGAGTGAAATATGACACATTAAAGGCAGGGTTTTCATACAGACCTGAAAGCATCTTGCAGAATCATCACAGATACAAAGATGCTGACCTTTCTGGTTCTGTTTCAGTCGCTTGTTTTTAATTTTTTCACACCATACTCTGTAAACTGTGCCAGAGCAGTCGTCCAAGAAGTCACACTCACACTGGGCAATGCTCAGACATGATTTATATCCAACGCCAATGTCCGGTGCCAATGCAGGAAGCAGCGTGTCCGGAGCAAAGCGAGGAGATTAAAGTGTTGGAGCTTCTCAGGCCTCAGATCGAATGATATTGTCCAGAGATCTCCACCAATCTCCTGATCTGACACCAGTTGCATTGCTAATGATTTAGGGATGAATCAAGTTCAATGTATAAAAATGTGAGTGATCATTTTCTGAAGAGCACAGTGTCTGGAGCATCATCTGTGTGACATCCAGCAGCACAACAACACAACTTTAGGTTTTAAACTTTCCAGGATCGCAACAGGCAATCATTATTTATTAGTTTTCTGTCTTTTATATATCAAAATTGTTTCTATCAACAGCTCTCAGAGGGGCAGGTAAGACCTCCTTTGACCTCATTGATAATGTAAAATTAATTCTACTAATTCCTCATTTTTAATCTTGTAAAAAATGTAACAACTCTCATGTAGTTTGTTGCAAATTTCATTTTTCTGAATACCTCAAACAAAAATCCAAAATACCTCCGATCCATTAAAGGAGCAGTCTGTGTTTTATTGTTTTAGTGGACTGCTACACAACTGACTTATCCTACATGAACCCAGACTCATTTCTCCTAAAGTTAAAAGTCTGATGCAACATTGTAACACTGTCATTGTAACACTTCATTAACCAAAAACAAGTTGTTTTTTAAATGAACCAGCTGTTTTACATTTGCAACCATTTTGGAGATGATGTCATGTGTATGTAAATTTACACATTGTCACATGACTGCAGCAGGAACTTCATGAGCTAATTCAAAGATACATTCAGGACATCACAGGTTGTAATGAGTCTCCCTGGTTCTGTTCAGTTGAACAGTTTGTTTTTGCCAAAGCTGTTTTACAATAAAACCAAGCTGCAAAAATCTGACATGCAAACAAATTTCCTTATGAAAATCTGCTCAAAAGTCAATAAAAGGTGAGTAAACGATAAGTTGCAAGTTTCATCTGACCCGACGCCAGGAGGATTTAACGCTGATCAGCGAGCAGAGGTTCATGTTGTGAGGGTGACACACAGTTTGGCTCGTTCTCCACGTCTGGCTGTCTGTGTGTGTGTGTGTCTCCCTGTCTGGGACTGGGAGGACCGGGTCCAACAGTGATTTAACAGAGATCACCATGTACCAAGACTGTTTATACAACACAATAAAACACATGATTTTAAAACACTCAGATTGTAGATGATTGACAGCGATGCAGGATCTATAAATTGTGGTTAACTCCAGTCTGGTGAATGTAAATAAATGACATATCCACAGCTACCAGTGGACCTCTCTCCGTCCCTGCGTAATGGGAGCTCATTGCTCACCGGTACCCAAATCCTCGGGCACCGGCTCTGCCAAGCAGTGTAAATATTTAGGGTCACCTGTCGCACAGTGGAAAATGAAAGCCATGACTTTCACTGCAGGTGTGTGTGTTTGAATATGTGCAGAGTCTGTGTCTATGTATGAGCATGTACATCCACATGTGTCCAAATGTGCACATACCTCAGTGTGTGTCTGTGGAGAGAGGCCAGCAGCACATACCTGCACGTGTCTGTGTGAAAACCCAGATTCCTGTTTTTAACTCTTCCTCCGCTGCTCGTCCTCCTGCAGCCGCCACTTTGACGGGAGGCAGGAAACTGTTATCTGTCTGACGTGGAGGCCGTGGCATTCAGGGCACCACATTAATCACTGCTGCAGAAAAAACGCCGCTCTGCTTAACATAAACACCATCCTCCAGAAACCTATCAGGACACACAGTGCAAGGCCCAGTCAAGCAACACTCGCCTTTACTCTGTCACTCAGCAGCAGCAGCAGCCTCGCTCCTTTAATGCTTGTTTTAATTTAGATTTTTTTAATTCACTCACTTGCGAGTCTATTCAGGTCCCAGCTGAAAAACCCAAAAGGTTAACTGAAGTGAACCGGCTGATTTATGGTTTTATGTTTGTCACTTTGAAAAGCTTTGTGCAGGATGTGCATGTAGTGCAGCATCTGCAGGATGGTGCACACTCATATTTACAGTACAGGCCAAAAGTTTGGACACACCTTCTCATTCAATGCGTTGTCTTTATTTTCATGACTGTCTACACTGTAGAGTAAAGTAAAGTAATGATGGTCACTCGTTTTTCTTTAGTTTGCTGATTGGTTCTTGCCATAATATGTATTTTAACAGTTGTCCAATAGGGCTTAACCTGACTTCTGCACAACACAACTGATGGTCCCAACCCCATTGATAAAGCAAGAAACTCCACTAATTAACCCTGATACGTCACAGCTGTGAAGTGGAAACCATTTCAGGTGACGACCTCTTGAAGCATCAAAATTCATTTTAGTTTTTAAGTTATAATAACAAAAAACACAGAAATAATAAGCTGTAAAGACATAATAGACCTTAAAATGCAAAAAATATATAATTAAATCTTCATTGGTTGGTTGTACATTCGAATCGGAACAATGTTAATAAATAGTGGTAATTTATACCCAAACATACACTATATACTATAAATCCCCACTCACTCATTGAAGGTAAATATTAAAAAAAAAACAGATGCATAGAAAAATTACTGTAAATTGAGTCCAACAGAGAAACATGAACAGTTACACCTGACACAAAATCACCACAATCTGTGTCAGTTCATCACAACTTTTTCAGGACCGTACAAGACTTCAGCATTTTACATCTTTAAACTTGATGTTATGTCTTTGCCAGATTCTCTCTCCATCTGTACCTCCTCCTCCTCCTCCTCCTCCTCCTCCTGGACTGAATCCATTAACGGTCTGAACACTTCATCAGCTCCATCCTCACCTCCAGTCTTCACCAGATTGTCCCGTCACTTTGCTTGTAACTAGACTGTGGCCACAACTTCAGTTTGTGAGACTGTCCGATGTTTCTAGCGACTTCTCCTAATTGTGTTTTTTCCCGTCGTGTTCAGAGCCTCATCGTTTCCTGGTCTGGACTCCCAGCTTGTCTGTAACTGCACCTTGGAGGATACCCAGCCGGTCCACCGGCAGCATCCCTCAGGAGGCTTCTCACTCTCAGTGGAGAACCAATAACCCATTGGTTCTGGGTCCTCATTAGAAAAAAAAAATCAATAAAGTTGACCTAACATGAAACTTTGTTGGGTATACATCGAGCTCATTCTGACACTTCTGAACATTCATGTCGACTAAAATTTAGCTTCATGGATGAACTGGAATTTGCAGTGTGTGTGCAAACATGTATTAACTGTGGGTTAGACCAGTGGTCCCCAACCACCGGGCCGGGGACCGGTACCAGTCCGTGAGGCATCTGTTACCCGGCCGCACAGAAAGAATGAATAATTTATATAATTTCCGTTGTATTGATTATTAGAGTTTAAAAGACGTTTTATTTTGAAAATCGACTGAATTCTGTCTGACTTAACTTCTGTCTGTCCCTCTTGACACGTCAATACGCTGTGGTGTTAATTTATTTTTCCTGTATTTATCTGCCACACCTTGAAGGCCGGTGTGTGAAAATAATGCCGACCTGAAACCGGTCCGTGGTCCAGCAAAGGTTGTGGACCCCTGGGTTAGACAACTGATAATCCTAATAAATTACACAAATATGCAGCAAAATCGACTCCTCTCCTGAAAAAGATCTGATAGCAGAGGGTCCAGTGAAGAAATCTGCAACTAAAAAAAAAAAGATTGAAGCTGTGATATATTAACAGAAATCCTGTTTGTTGGAGGAGGGGGCTGTGATTCAGGAAGACAGGGCCGACCTTCAGAATAAAAAGAAATCTGTGTTATTACACTGGGAGCATTTACCGCTACTTTGAAAAGAGCCTCAGAGACACGGCGACGAAAGGAAAACTCGCTGGAGACATTGGAGGCGTGGGCGGCGGCGGTGGGGGTAAATATAACTTTGTGTGTGTGGCCTGTGGCTGAACATAGAGCTTATAGGGTTCATTCACTCACAGAGAATAGACAAGCTCTGACCCCACAGGGAGTCACGTCCACGCCGACCCCGGCAAGTCGTAACGTTATCATCACTCAGTGTTTTTACAAGAGGGAGGACGAGGTTTCAGTCCCGCATTTGAAACACATTAAACTGGATAAATAAGCTCCGGGATAAATACCTGTGTTTGTCGCCTGTGTGACTCGGCGTTGAATGGTCTGTATTCAGCTGGTAAACCAACAGGGCTCCCCTTGTGCTGCCCACAGATACACTCACCCTGTTGTGACCTTCACTGCTCATAACCAGAGGTGGAAAGTACCTGGTTACAATCAGGCTGCGGGGAAGTTGTTCACGTCCATGTACGCTCAGTGCTGCTAATGGAAAATAACTTAAAGTGATTTAAAGCATCAGATAAGACAGTACTTTATTCATCATGATGGTTTTTATTACATCAGACAGATAAAAAAAAGACATGAAATGAACACTTTCTCAGTCTGATGGTGGATTTTTCCTCCTGCAGAATCAAGAGGAGTTTTGCAATTAGTAATAAATTACTAATAATAATTTAAAAAAAGTATTAAAGTCACACAAAATACTGGAAGTAGAAACCCACTTTGTCATTTGTGCTCAGTTGTTCCAACAGTTCTCACATTGTGCTTTCCAGGATCAAGTCATTTCCTTTTATGCCTGTTTTTCAAAGTAAAATTAGTTGAGCTCGCCCTGATCCAGATACTTTTCCAGATTACCAAATCCAGATTAGCAGAGCTTGAAATGTGACGACAGATCACGATGTCACCCACCCGCTCTGTAGAAGAAGCAGCAGGGAGTCAGTTTGTATTTAAAGAGACAGAAAACATCATACCTTACGAAATAATACAAACAAATATACATTACTCACAAATAATAAAAAGTGAGATCTTTAATAGTCAGTGATAAATTTCAAATATTGTTTTTTTTATCACGATGGAGCCTAATGTGTGTTGATCACTGTCACAGTTTAAGAAATCAAGTGTAAATTAGTGTATAATGTAAAATATACAAGTGTCATTTCACCAATTTTAACATTTAACAACATTTTGTTCCTCAATCCAACCTCCAGCTGGAATAAGAAAAATCCAGTTTCTTTATCTCAATCATTGACCTGGATTACAACTGGATTACACATCATCTCGCAGCTTTTTTTTCATTTCAACAAGATTTGATCCATAAGCTTGAAAAAAAAAGATGGATGTAGCCACAAAAGCCACCAATGCAGAAGTGTAAAAAAAGTGCAATACCCCCGACAGCCACTAGATGCTGGCACTGAGTATTTCATAACTGCCAGTCAATATATTTTCCCACAAGTCGCTCTGATGTCAGCTCTTAGTAGATATTAGGCTTCAAAGAAGAGGAAGATTTAGGGGCGGGGTTAGTTTGATTGACAGGTCTGGTCTCCAATGATTCACAGGTGGTTTGGAGGCTCATTCACTGGTGAACCACCTGCCTCCTGACTCCTCCCTTCATATCCAAATATGGTCCCTCCTGCCTCCAAAAAAAACATGGCAACATTTAAATACTAAGATCAGATCAGTTAATGCTTCAAAAAGATTTACCGTATTTTCCGGAATATAAGTCGCTACTTTTTTCCGACGCTTTGAACTTAAACACCGGTGTTTCTCATGTATCGGCGGCACGAAGCTCGTTAGCTTTTTACAAGCTAGCAAGCTCCGTGCCGCCGATACAGTTAGCATCGTCACATCAGACCCGGTCAGGTATAGTCCAGAAAATACGGTACCTTGATAACAAACAGGAATATTTTGAGATCTCCCGTCTGAATCTCCATATCTAAAACCATAAATTCAATAACAATGTCCCATCATCCCAAAAAAGTATGAATATACATCTTACATCTTCCTAAAATATCAAAGTTGTCATTCATTTTCAGCCGCCCGACATCTTTCAGACATTTGACAGAAGTGGATTTAAGCAGCAGTGACATCAAATATTTTCATGGGATGGAGCTAAATTAGAGTCGGATGGAGATACGGACGATGCATTTTTCATGAGTTTGAGCCGACTCAGCTGTAATTTAGGTCATTCCACATCATTTTAACTGATTGGACGGGGAAACACGGCATCGGCGTCTTTGTCAGCAGCTTTTCCTCGGAGCAGCAGAGGGAGAAGACGTCTGGCAGCTTTGATGCCTGATTGGGTTAAGGAGTCCTGAAGTGGGAGTCCAGCGTCGGCGGGGAACCAGAAAGACAAGTGTTTGACGTCAAGAGGCTTAAATGTTGCTGTTGAAACAAGTGTGCAATGGAGTTTTTCTCTCTGACTGTGAAGCAGTGACGTGATACGCTGGAGATTTATATGTGGGAAGATTTGTTAGAGGCTGTGAAATCTGTTTTTTAATCAGCTTCTTGCAATAAAAAAAGTTTTTATGAAGGAGATTTCTGTATTCTGTGTATTATTCTGTGTATTTCTATGATTTCTTTTCACTGGGTTGAAGTGTTTGGATTCAGTTGAAGACTAATTGTTACATTGTGTGCATACAAATCAACTTTCAGAAACACACACTCTCCTGGTTTCCTCAGATTAGCTGAAAGTGTCAAATTTCAAGTACATTTTTCCTGCTAACTTCTACAACCGTCTGACCACAGCGTAGTGTTATGTACTGATTAACTACATGAGCTTTTAGTTTATCTCACCTGCTTTGATACATGTCTCAAAACTTATAGTTCAGCCTCCACATGATCTCATCATCAGTGCAAAGCAAAATCCAATTGCAGATGCTTTGGTACATTCATATATGTCATGTCATTCATAATATATTTCACTGGATTATCCAACTGGAAATAGTTTTATTAGATTTTCTTTGTATCCTCGCACCTGAAACAGTTTGAACAGTCTCTACAATAGTTCTTGGCTCGTTTTCCTTTCTCCTCACGTTTAGGTAACTTTGTTAACTCTTTACAAAACCTGCTCCTCTGTAAAAACTCTGCAGAGTCCTGATGGATGCTCCTATGAAACTGGTACGTATTCAAACAAGATGTAGACCAGGGTTGCCCAGTCCTGGTCCTCAATCAGGATCGTGATCAGGCTTCAGCAGAGCTCCGTGATGAGCTGATCATTTGAATCAGGAGTGTTGAAGAGGGAAACATCTAAAACATGCAGGATGGGGGCTCTCGAGGACCAGGATTGGGGATCCCTGATGTATCCCTCAGAGGCGGCGTGATGGCTGTCGATCAGGTGACGTCACATGACCAGTGCAGCTCCAGCTGTCATAAAAACATCTGGATGACTCTGGATGCAGTGATTACCTCGATGTAACCAAGGTGAAAAGGACATGAAAATTACACGCTACTGTTTTTAGAAATATTTTCACAGGTACAGTTTGGGAATTGAAGTAAATATTGAAGACAGTGTGTATCACAAAAATAATCTGTGTTGCAAAGTCACTTCCTATTTATTTGTGTTTGAATGGACCAGTCCTATGGGGTCCTGTTTGTAACCGTTCTGCACATAATGATGGACCGATGGGTTATGTACAAAACCTCGAGTGAGACTATCAATTCATGAAAAACTGTCTGGATTAGAAACATGACTAGGATCCTCAAATTTAACAGCATCTTTATTTAGAGTGATAAATCAGACCATTTCAAGCAGTGTTTAAGACAAAATGCACCAACGGCTTGGTAACTTTTCCTAACACAACTTTAATCCTATTTTTGCCCCAATATTTGATTAAAAATGCTTTTATTTTGTAATTTTTTGGCATTTATCTGAGGTCAACATTAGGTACATCCTGGTGGGGGGGGATATGTCTAAATTTCTCTTTTATTATTGGGACTAAAAAGCTTGCAAAGTGCCAGATAGCAAAATAAACCCAGTTTCATGGAAAGACCCACTAGTGACATAAACAAAGATGCATCAGGGCTTGGTTCAGGTTCAGGTTCAGGTTCTTTTATTTATACCTGTAGGTGGATGTAGTTGTGCAGTTTAGGTCCATTCATCCTTCTACACTAAGGCACAAAGATGTAAAACCAACATGAGCTGACTGTACAACAATGAAAATGGAGTTGGTTCCACAAATCATGAAGGGTAAAACGATGGCTAAACGTTGCTGTCCACTTATGATCTGATCAATCAAGACCCATTTTAAAACTAAGTGTAAACAGGGTCTATGTGACAAGAGACAGGACCCACTCTGGGACAGGACCAGCAGTCTAACACAACAACAGATACAACAGTGACCATCATATGCACACATACACCACAGCTGTACCGTCCCTCTAACTTCTGCTCACAGCTTCTCTCCACCAGGTCTTGTAAATGAGTGTGTCTGGATGGAGTGCAGAGCTGCAGCACTTTCAGGGGCCAAATCCAATCAGCGCTCTTATGCCAGCAGAGATTGATGAATCCCAGCTAAAGGAAACCGATCAATTTCAAACAGTAATAGTGCTTCAACCCCAGTCTGCCCATAACACAGTGCCAGCCTCATCTCCTCAGAGCCCGACCTGCTGGGGTCTGGTTATTAGTTTCTTAGGGGGGGAAATGAATGAGATGGGTGATTTGGATTCATTTACAGGGAAACAGGTGAGCTACAGCACAGATTTTCATTAATATACCTGTGGGAGTGGAAGGAGCTGTGAATCAATTTCACCGACTTGGAGATTATGTTGAGACTTTGAAAACTCTCAGCTCACTCTGGATTTGAAAATGTGTTTTAGTACAAATCTGGTTATTGTTACTGGTGGTAATCAGCTGTAAAGGAACTGAAATATTAACCAATCAATGCTCTTTGTATTAGTACACATAAGATCAGTAACCGAGTACATTTATTGAGTACTCTACTTTAGTACATTTTTTGAGTATTTGTACTTTACTTGAGTATTTGTTTTTTTGGAAACTTTTACTTTCACTCCGCTACATTTCAAAGGTAAATATTGTACTTTGGACTCCACTACATTCCCAGGAAGTGTGTTGTTACTTACTTTATATACAGTCTATGCTGCGATGTGTTTCAGGCAGTTTGTCCAGGTAGAGTTACTGTCACGCTAATCGGCAGGAAGTGACCGACCAATAAAGAGGGAAGACAGGAAACAGCACAGAGAACACAAAATAGCATGTTAGCATGTTAGCCTCTCGATGGGAAATTTGAAAACAAAAAAGCAAAACCGAACAGTCACCAACAAAGTATTATGCACACTCTGCAGGAAGGAGTTTTCTTTTCATCGAAGCCCTTTCAGATTAAAATAC
>OOFC01023572.1:0-11241 GCA_900323345.1 Pseudochromis fuscus | reverse complement strand
TGGATGATGGATGATGATGGATGGATGATGGATGATGATGGATGGATGATGGATGATGATGGATGGATGATGGGTGATGATGGATGATGATGGATGATGATGGATGATGGATGATGGATGGATGATGGATGGATGATGGATGATGGATGATGGGGATGATGGATGATGATGATGGATGGATGGATGGATGATGGATGGATGGATGGATGATGGATGGATGGATGGATGGATGGATGGATGGATGGATGGATGATATATGGATGGATGGATGATGGATGGATGGATGGATGGATGGATGGATGGATGGATGATGGATGGATGATGGATGGATGATGGATGGATGATGGATGGATGGATATATGGATGGATGATGGATGGATGATGGATGGATGATGGATGGATGATAGATGGATGGATATATGGATGGATGATGGATGGATGATGGACAGATGATGGATGGACAGATGATGGATGATGGATGGATGATAGATGGATGGATATATGGATGGATGGATGGATGATATATGGATGGATGGATGATGGATGATATATGGATGGATGGATGGATGGATATATGGATGGATGATGGATGGATGATGGATGGATGATGGATGGATGATAGATGGATGGATAGATGATGGATGATGGATGGATGATGGATGGACAGATGATGGATGATGGATGGACAGATGATGGATGATGGATGGTGTTTGTTACAACAACCTGACCTGGGACCAGTGAAGACAGAATCTGACTCTCTGAGACAATATGTCTGCAGACAGAACTGAAGCATCAATGGAAATAACAACAATTACTTTTTATTATGCATTAATTGAAACAAAGTGTAGGAAAAGTTACAATGTTTTAAAAAATCCTCACTTCAAGACCTTCACAGCATATTGTATATCTCAGATAAATAAATACATTTGTGCAGAGGTAGCGACTCATCTTCCCACCAGCGAGTCAGAAGACAACTTCCTCCACTTCCTGCAGTCTGATAAGAGCGTGAAACCAGATTTTCCCCAAACCGTCTCCTTTTTGAAGTTTCAGCCAAAGCGCATCAGTAGTTCAACAAAGCGAGCAGAGGAAACCGAGACTTTTTACAATGGCTACAAAGCACAAAGCAGAACATTTCTTTAGAGGATTGTTTTGCCCAATGAGTCCCAAAATTCTCCCTCACAACTTCACATGCCACACAAACTCCAACAGCAGCATCGGAGAGCGGCATGAATCACAGTCTGCCGAGCAAATATCATCACATTACTGCTTCTTCTCCCTCTCATCTGCACATTCATCCGTCGCTGCTCGCTGAAGCTCAGCGGGGCGGCAGCTTGGATGTTTAAATATGTAGAGGACATCTTTCAAAACGACTTCAGTGCTGCAGCTCGGAGGTGTGCTTTTCCACACCTGAGATCTTCAAAAATTCAAGCTGAAGGGGTGCATTAGTGCGCGCCACAGACAAAGGCGGCTGTTTATCAAATGTCTCCGAGTCGGGAGCGACGGCGTGGTCTAGAGTGGCTCTTTCTGTCACAGTGCAGCAAATGTGATGCTCTAACAGAGCCTCACCCGCAATTTAAAATCTGTTGCGGCGCCTTGTGAGAAACGCTCTGTTGTCATGTCGCCCTCACGTCTCTCTGTGGCTCGGAGCAGTCCTGCCTCAGCCGCCCTCGGCCCTGTGTGGCTGAATGGGTGGTGCTGAGCTAAAAGATGCTGAGTCTTGACAGATGTATTTTCCCCACATCTCCCCGCTCATGCTCGTGGACGACCACTGATTTGTAATTACTGCAGAGCAGTGGTGTGCACAGGCGGTGTGAAGGGGGAGCGGTGCCAGTAAAGGAAGAGGCGCTATTTCTGCACACAGACCGGGAGTGAGTGACATTTTTGCTCAAAGGTCAAAGGAGTAGTGGCGAGACTAACCACAGGGACACGTGGGGCAATCAGAGGCATCCTGATCAGGCAGAGAAATGAAGCACAGCAGCAGTTTGGCATTCAGGGACAGCACGCCATGTCTGTGTTGGAAACATCCGAGGGAAACACCTCAAATATATTTATAGCTGCATTTTGTGAGATGACTCTGTCCTCACAAAAAATAAAAAACAACCTTGGTTCAAACCAGACGTGAGTTCAAACCGCCTGACTTTGGCGCCTTAGTATCGTCACAAATGACCACATCCACATGAGAGGGAGGAGCTGGGGCGGAGCCAGAAACAGCCATTGGTCGGTGGACTCCAGGAGTGATGCCATATTGTTTTTTTGGAGCCAGAAATGACCATATTTGGACATGAAGGAAAGACTCAGGAGGCGGGTCTGACACATCCTGAGGATACTCTCCAATGAGGATGAGACTGGAGCTCACCAGTGAATGAGCCTCCAAACCACCTGTAAATCATTGGAGACCAGAGCTGTCAATCAGACTAGCCCCGCCCCTAACTCCTCCCACCAGATCTCTAAGAAGAAGACTTGACTTTATCTAATGACATCAGAATGACTTGTGGAAAAAATGTACTGACTCAATATTTCAGGATTGAAAATGAGGATGTTTGAATTGAAGTCAGTTGGAGCCAGCACCTGGTGGCTGTTGGTGGTATTACACGTTCTTACACTTTGGACACAGTAGTGAGATCAGGTTGCTTCGTCCAAGATCTGATGACACCCACCTCGCACTCAAAGCATTTCATCATTATCAACTCTGAGCCTGAATAACAAGTCTGATGAAAATTAACCACAGACCAAAACTATTTTTGTACCAGACTCTGAACATGTTTATTTCTGCTGCATATTTTTTAACATGGAAACAAATGACTTCCATCTCTTACTTACATGAAATAAGTTGTATTTCAGCTCAGTTTAAACCTTCCTTCTTAGGTGTGCATTTTGTAACTATACAAGTTTTTGTTATTTTGAATTTACCAACTTCTGCCCTTTCTCCTCTTGTTGTGAGGATTTTATCCGTCTCTTTCAGGGCGAGATATTTTGAAAGCAAACGTAATTGCAATTTTGCGAAGCAGCAAACTTTAGTCTTATTTTGCTGGTTAGGAATCAGATTTTCTAATGAAGCTTTTAAGATACAGCACATGTAGTGTACATGCTAATAAAGAAACTTGATGTTTACTCACTGAAATCTCTGATAAAAGCTTCTCGATTCATTCACTCGGCTCTTCAGCGCGAACAATTGCATTTCATTTGCTATTCATTCCTCCCATTCAGACAGATACCCGCCTGCAGGCAGACCTGAACAGATACAGCGCTGGGTAATTACATTTTGAATAGCTGAAGAACACGAGGCGTACTTTATTTATCTGATCTTAGTCTGGCTCAGTGGATGTTTTACAGAGAAAAACGATTCCCACTTCCCATCCCACGGTTGGTGAAGAGTGAAACATGATTGGCCTTTACTTGAACCATCTGATCTTAGTTTTCACTGATTGGGTGTTTCACAGGAAAATACCAATTTCCATTTCAACTCTCCAGCTGGTGGATGATAAAAGCAGATTAATTTCCACCTCATTTCCTTTGTATGACTCGTTATTATGTCCTATAGCGTTTTGACCAATCCCCTCATTTGTTGTAACGGGGTGCGGAGGTGTTCGCGCTGCCAGCTAACAGTCACCGGAGACAATAACTTTTGATATATACACCACAGTGAAGTACTTCAGTTTGGGGAAGTATACGTTTTCACCTCACGTTCCCCCGGCTTCATTCCCACCTCAATCAGGTTTTTTCTGCTGCACTTTCGCGGCGCTAAAACGAAGGAAGCAGAAAGGTCCGGCTATGGAAGACTGACCTTATCTTGCAAATGAAGTGTCGACGACTCTTCGACTCTGTGTGGAGATAACTCAGGAACCATTTCCTTTACTGCTCCTCACTCTAATTCAGGCAGATACTGTTAAGCCTGCAGGGGAACTGGGACAGATTGTAACTAATTACCTGTCGAACACTTCAAAAATCAAAAGGAAGGTGTTGTTGGCTTCGTATCCGGCGAGCAAAGTGTCCACATTTGAAGCTATTTATGTGCCTCGCGATAAACGGATGGTGCACCTCAGACGTTTGACGTGAGAAAGGAAGCAGGTGAGAAACTTTGTGGGTAATGAGACACAAGATGGAAACCTCGATGATTTGCAAATCTTAATTTCATTCTATAGTGTTGCATTTTTCATTTTCTAATGTAGGGTGATCTCAATTTCCTGGGTCCCTATCAGCGTTGATTTTTTTTTTTCTTTTGCTGCAGCAGTGGCCCAATTTCCCAACAGGGATCATTAAACTTTCATCTCATCTAATCTAAGAACCATGTAAACCGGAATTGGACATTTTCTAGCCAGCCGCTGAACTCGAAGTGAAATATCCAAATTATTTAGGGTGCTGATGTCTCGTCTGGTCTGAGGATACTGTGTGTAATCATGGCGAGACACTTGCGTCTCCACCGGGCCCCGTGGCCTCAGGGACCCCATGTTCCCATCCTCAGAGCAGGTCATACACAGATTCCTCCTGTTAAATCTGGGCCTAAGTGTTGCCGTGGTGATGGGAGACAGACAGGAGGCATTAAAAATTTGGATGCTGTGCTAACTACCTCGTGGGGACATAAAACTGTTGGCACAGTCACATCATGGGGACGCATCTCCCATCTGGGGACAGCTCTCCAGTCCCCACGAGGTAAAACATTATTTATGTCGTAAAACCTTTGAGGTTGGAATTAGGCTTTTGTGATGAGGCTGGAAAACTCTCATTAAGTAACTGAAAGCAGCCAAACATCATCCAGGTCATGGTAATCCACCTAATGATGAGTCAGGGCAGCTGGACTCATCCAAGAGGACTCTTTGGTCTTGGATGGGAAGAAGTCTCTTGATGTAACGTCATTAAAATCTTCAACCGAGTCCAGTTGCCCTGATTTCTGACTTTCCCTCCATGACTCTGATCTTTTCCAAGACATGATACCATCTCGACTCGGTTTGATTTGGTTTTCCATTAGGAAAAAGTACCTGGTACCTGGTTCCACTTTTCTAGTTCCTGTTCTCCTGTGATTTCAAAAAGGGACCAACCAGGTACCAGCAGGTACTAAGCTGTGATTGGTCAGCATCATCCTCACAGATCTGAGTCCCTGCAGCCTCCACAGTCTGCACAGTGAGAGTCAGAAGAACCAGTTTCCAGTACAAAGATCCAAAGTCCAATAACAGGCTTTAGTTCAATGATCTTTAAAGAACCAGGTCAGTGGATCCTGAGCTCGGATTGGCTGGTTGGTGGAACAGCTGACGGAGGTTGTAGCAGGACCTCACATCTCTGAAAACCTCAGAGGTATCAAGTTTTTAACCAGGATCTAACTTGATGAACCAACAACATATTTAAAGTTCAAACAAGTGGAAACATCTTCAAACCACAGTTATTCTGAAGATCACTGAACATCAGCTTCCTGCTGCTTCAGTCCAGTTTTCACTTCCTGTCTTCTCCAAAACCTGATGTGTTTGTCTTTCTTTTAATTAAACAGGACAATGTAGTTAGATGTTCAGTATTTCATGACTTGCAGCAGTGAGGTTTATTGATGAATCCACTGAATAATAATAATTTGCTAGTAGAGGGTCTGTGGTACTGATAATTATTTGTAGAGCATCAGATAAACCTTCAGTTAATGAATACTAGTGCTGACAATAATTGAATAAAGGTCCACACACTGTCCGTCCTCATGAATGTCATTAGTACATATGTGCATAATGTCCCATACAGTGATTGGAAAGAACAATTATGTAAAGCAGCTGCATTATTACATGACAGAGCAGATGATTTTCATATCAGTCTGTTTTCCTTTGGTCCATTCAGATGTGTTGCTGTACTGTACGAACTGAACCATCAAATATCCACCGTTACAACACGTCTTTCATTTCTGTTTGCTTGGACGTTTCATTGTTTAACTCCTGTGGCAGCTACAGTGGAGGTTACAGCAGATTTTTATTTCAGCTGCTGAGAACGTCAACAGTAAATGTCAGATCCAACAAAAGACAAAAGATCTTTTTTCTACAATCCACTGTAGAGGGAGCAGAGAGACCAGAAGACAAGACTTAAAAGGGACGTTTTCTGCTCATTTCCTGTTTACATTTACAGTCTCCGCCTCCTCTACAGTAGCTTTGCATAGATTGCAGTTCAAAATACTTTATCTGATAATGACCATTTATACAGTCCCTCATTTCATCCTTCTCAAGAGCCCACTTTCTTCTGATTGGCTAACATCAGGGAGACTTGAAGGGGGCGGAGCCTGACTCTCCAACAGGTGACTGTAAACATATAAGTTTGTTGAGTGTAAACTGAAGTTTTTCCACCCAGTGTGAAGATGTGTGTGTGTGAATCTGATCCAGGATGTGACAGCACCAACGTCCACCACAGAAGATCCAGCAGGACGTCTGTGTTTGGTAAATGTTCCTCCATCAGCAGCTGGAGGTGAAATGTTTTCTGTGTGTTTCATATTAATCTGTGGACGTGTGGGAGATGCTGGGAGATGTTTCCTGGAAATACTGAAGGTACCGTAGCAGTAGGGCTGGGCGATAAATCGATTTTATTGATTAATTTGAATTTGTAGTTTAGGTCGATTTCTTTAAAGCAAATTTTATCTTTAACTTGCCTCACCAGCGCTCCCTGCTGGGCTCCTGTAGGTCAGCGAGGGCTCCCCTGTTACTGCTGCGCTTGATACACAAACAACATGGCAGGGAACAGGGAAGAAGGAAATGTGTCTTTGGTTATTTGGATTTGGTTCAGGTTTGTGGCGTCAGACACAGAACAATCAGCACCCACTGCAAAGTGTTTGAAAGCTGCTGTTACCAAAGCTAACTTACTTACCAACTTACCAACTTACTACAGCACCTCAGACAGAGGCTGCCGAGTGGGAGAGGAGCTGCTCCCTATGAAATGAACAGGACTGCGGCAGTATACAGGCTCATCTTTCCTGCTAAAAACGTTTAGAAAAAAAGTCCTCATGCAGGACTATGATGCTGTTGATTATGCAGTAAATACAGAAGTTTAATGTTGTTCACACAATAGCTCTTTCGGCACAGCTAGCCTCCAATTGCGTAGCATCGTATATGGACGCGTCACGGACAGAGATCCACGTGGTTGTGTTTATTTATTCATGCAAATTAAATGAAAACAGCGTGAATGATGTTCTTGCTTGTGACGATTCGTTACTTTCAGCATAATGGTGTGATGTCATATCAGCCGGTTAGCTCAGTTAGTAGAGCATTGGTCTCAAAAACCATGAAGTTGTGAGTTTGAGTCTCATGTTGATTGTGTTGTTTTAATATTTTCTCTTTAAATAAAATATGGCTTTTTGACTATCGATATACAATAATTGAAGTTATTTCTGAAGAATATTCAGCGCTGTACGTACTTATTTAAAACATTATTCAGCACTGAAAGGGTTAAGGGAATCAAAATAGTGTTTTGAACAATTTCTGTATCATCTGCAAATTGATTTTAAGTAGGAAGGGGAAAAAATCGATTTAAATCGTAAATCGGATTTGCAGTGTGAACATGCTCACCAGTGTACAGGATCTAATTGATCTGCTGGAGGACATGGGATAAATAAATGTGATCATGATCAGGAGGAGAACTGGAAAACATTCAGACCTGTTTCTGAAACATTCATGAGACTTTCAGTGTCCATCAGGCTGCAGACTGAGAGCTTCATCTCTGAGATACTAGATCATCTCTTTACCTGAGGATCTGAACCTATGACCATGTGCAGCATGAACACTGACGCCGGAGACCTGGACTTAGAAAACAACAGGTCCACTGTAACTGACTGCTCATGTAAACATATGAGGAAACATCACACTGACCACAGGCATTAATACGCTGCTGTGATCCTAACGGGGAGCCAGGAGTCCTGAACCTGCAGGGATCTGGTCCCAATAAACCACCAGAACAGCACTAAGGGAATCTTGTAGTCTGGGTTTGGTGCTGATGAGGCTGAGTGTCGACCTTCGTACGTCAGAGTCGTCCACACCAAGGCGAGAAAAACATGAAGGAGCCGTCGCTCAACCTGTTGCTGTTGTGCAGCTAACACGAAAAAATCACTTTTGATTTACACTTAAAGAAAATGAGATTTTCCTTCTTTCCCAACACAAACAAACTAAAATGATTCTTTACCTGAGAGACTTGTTATTTGTTCAGCTCTGCATCACAGCTCTGAGCAGCAGTGTCTCCCTCTCACAGTGAAGTGCTGAAGACAGAATTCATAGGAAACCATCTTTAGCTGGAAAAAACACACGGCCTGGGAAGCAGTTACCCACTGAGCTGAAGTGACCTTGACAGATGACACTGTGTAATTCACATCTCACCTTCACTCTTCGCGGCTTCACTCAGACAGCAGGTAGTTCCCGGTGAAAGCATCGAGAGGCTGAGCGCTCGGCCTTGTTGCTGGAGGACAAAGCAGCGGGGAGCCACGGAGACTCTGTTTACTGCATGTAAATGAACAAATGAGTCTCTTTATGAAAGTGTGGGATCCTCCCCCGATTTCCCAGATGCCCCGGCTCTTTGTTGCGGCTCATTCATCGAGCTGATGACAGTGGGAGAGGAGCCTAAAACTCCACAAACCCCAAATAAATCAAAATCTGCTGCAACCCTTTTATTCTCTGCTTTCTGTTTAATCTTTTTCTGCTTGGTTGTGAGCAGTCGTGAAAGTTTACCAAAGCCATTCATCTCTCCGATCTGCATATGGCGTCACCCCGAACCCAGCCGGTGTGCGAACACGCCTGTCAACACATCTCAGGAGCTCGAACATGTCGGCGGTTATAATTCTGCAGACAAAGATCGGCTTAACGATGAGATTGCCTTTTTAGAGGTTGGGTCCCCGAGTGTTTATGCTTTCCTCCGCAAAGCCAGATAATCACCTCGGCTGACGAGCTCAGGCACGTTGGCAGTTATCGCCAACGCGCTCTCTCCGAAATCACATCCCCGCCTGATGTCACGCTCGATCAGAAAGTAATAAATAACCTGAGACATTTTCATAGAAATGAATCCGGGCGTTACTGCACAGCATCATCGATCGATGGACGCAGGAGGGATGCAGGATTCACCCAAATGAAGAAAGCATCTCGTGTTCAACCAAATCCTCTTCAGAATAAATTCAAAATGAGTCTGAGCATCAGAAGAAACAGCTTCTCACTGTTTGAATTTCATTACAGAAAAGTTATTATCGTCTCTGTTTGCATGTGTTGCACAGACAGGAGGAGGTGAACGACCTGGAGTCTGGTTTCAACGCTTCGCTTTTTGTGACAGTTTGAGTTGAAGCCTAAGTGCAAAATCCAGTTTGGGCAGAGACATGGACCCAGTACAGCAGTTTTACATCCAGCGACTCAGACATTATGTAAGTGTGGCTGCTGATATAAATTAGGCAGAGCAGCAGCGTTTCCAGCCTCAGTGTTCGGTGCAGTGGGAAGAGTCAGAACAGGTGAAATCTGAGCTGCTTTGAAGACGGATCATCAGCTGTTGTCTCCGGATTTGGACGTGATTATGAAGCTTGTTGATGTGTCGCTGAAGCAATCAGTTTTATTACCACATACAAGGAATTATCTTTGCTGTATCGCAACATAGCAAAGAAACGACTGAAAATAAATACAAAATAATTGAAATTTGTAGAATATACAAAACATCCAACGTCTATTTGCTCAAGTACTGTACAATCTAGATCTAGAACTTGTACTCTGTGTATTTTTATACTTCTACCACAGTTTAGAGAGTTTTTTTTCTCCACTACATTAATTAGATAATATTACTTAATGACTTTCAATGTTTAGTTACGTAATAAAAAAAATATAATCAACAAATAAATTCTAATGCACATGACTTGTTTTGATCCAGGATAAACTGTATAAATATATCTAAACTATATTTGTATCAGTAATTAAAATTCCAGTACTTTTACTTTTTCTACTCTAAGTAAATTTGAAGCTGATACTTTTCACTAAAAAGGCAAAACTTCTGCTGCACACAGAGCATCACTGCACTGTGACAGTGGACGGTTTAAGTATCAGTCAAAGTTTAGAAGTAACACATGTAACATACAACTACACAAAAGTATCATCAGTGAAACATCCTCCACTCGTCTCGTCAGACATCAGTCGTTGTTGATGTTGGATTTACCGAGACATTGGACTGATGGTGAGGACGTGTTTGTGTCTTTCTTTGGACAAACCCACGTTTCTGATGTGTAATGGGGACGTATGAAGCTCCCGTGTGTTGTGATGACTGCATCTTTGGGTGTGAACATTGATCAGCTCTGTCAGAAGACTTGTCTCATGTCTTCATCTTAAACTTGGACACATATCATCTGATACGTGTGAATCTTTGCGTGATGATTCATGAATGTAACTTTTTAACCTGTTACTTGTTTACACTGCTCATGTTACACAATAACAATAACAAAAGTATTTTATCCTATGATTTTTACATGTAGGATTAATACTTGCATATATTTGTAGACGTGACTTTATATTTTCTCTTTTTTCCCAATAAAATTACAAAATTAGACTGAAGGTTTGAAAATAGTTTAAAATAATAATTTAATATTAATTCATTATAATATGTATCATAATAATTTTAATAATACTTAATATCAATAAATGATAATGCTCTATTAGGTTTCTTCACCTACAACCTTGCCACTGTGAACAAATTACAGTTTCCCAGTAATCAATCTGAATAGTTTATCACAGTGCAACATGCACCTGGTAGGACATGTGGAGATGAATTCATGAAAACACAAAACTGGTTTCATGTTGTGAATAAACTGGGAAACCACAGCACGTCTTCATTTATGGTCTCGCTGCAGCAAACATCTTCATAGCAGAAACTATTTACTTCTGTTCAGGGACTGAGGCAGCGAGAGAGACAGAAACAGAGAGGGAGACAGACAGACAGACAGACAGAGACAGAGTGCGAGACAGACAAAGACAAACAGAGAGGGAGACAGACAGACAGACAGAGAGAGAGACAGACAGACAGACAGACAGACAGAGAGGGAGACAGAGACAGACAGACAAAGACAAACAGAGAGGGAGAGAGAGAGACAGACAGACAAAGACAAACAGAGAGGGAGACAGAGAGGGAGACAGAGAGGGAGACAGACAGACAGACAGACAGAGAGGGAGACAGAGAGGGAGAGAGAGACAGACAGACAGAGACAGAGTGGGAGACAGAGACAGAGACAGAGAGGGAGACAGAGAGACAAACAGACAGACAGAGACAGTGAGGGAGACAGAG
>OOFC01023571.1:42546-61358 GCA_900323345.1 Pseudochromis fuscus | reverse complement strand
GGAGTCCCAGGACGTACCGGAGGACCCTGGAGCGCACCGAGGCTTCATCTGTGCCTCGTTTAACCAGGACACCACGTAAGCGACCTGCGGGCCCGGGCCAGCGTGAACTCAATCTCCTTCATGCACCTGACTGTTGCATAATTATTTTTCAGTCGCATTTACACACTCCGGTTGATTTTGTGGTAAAGCTTACGAGCAGGGGGTTGTGTGAGTGCGTCCACAAATGAATATACAAGTTTCTGTACGCCCCTTGAAAACTTCTAGATGAGTCAGACTGAGCTGAAAGTGAAGTAGGCCACTGTGTTAATCTTCGAGGCCTGTTGCACATCAAACTAGTCCGTTAGTATTGTAAGAAAACTTGTTATTGATGTGTAATATGACACAGCTCAACGCAATGTAGTAAATATCGGCCTGTTGTTGCTCCCTCCACTTGGTTCATGACACTAGTTAACCTAATATTACATGTTAATAATTAACATAACAAAAGGAGGAGATGTGTTTTTCCTTCTGTCTTTCTGGGATTGTTCGAGTGGAAACTATAACTTAGAAAACAAATCCAGCAGACCTCTTCAGTTAGGTGTGCCTCCTTACTTAAACATCTCTCTTGGCTGTGTTTGTAAAACTAAGCATGTGGCTTAAACAGTCAACCTCTTATCTCTTATGTGTCATCATGGGGTTTTTTTTATTTCCAGACCAGCCCTGATAAGATAAGTAGCAATCTTCTTCAAGGAAATGAACAGAGTTTTTTTATATATATATATATATATATATATATAGGCTATATATATAATGGAAGCTGTGTTGCCAAAACAAAGCAAGTTAAAGACATAGTAAGTATAGTATAGTCACCAAATACCTCCACACATGAGGTAAAGCCTGGATCTGACTGCATCATACTTCTCCTGTGGCCATAGGTTGACCTCCTGCTAGTATTACAGTGTAACCAATGACGGTAGAGTTATCAGTAGTACTGTAAACATGTCACCTCAGGTCATGTGCATATACAAATATTTTGCGATCACATTGATCTTGTAATGTTTCCTTGAGGGAAACTGTTAATATACTAGGAACATTAATTATGAAATGCTTTTTAATAATAAGTTGCTCAGTGTTTGATATCAAGCAAACAAAAAAGTTATCTGGGACCATTTTAATGCAGCAAAAAAACAATGTACCAAAGTGTTGTAATGTATCCAATATCACATGGAGCAGTTTAAGGTCTGTTTGTTTTTTTAATCACTGTAATTTAAAATTCAAATTACTGCAATTTTTACCTTAAAAATGGTGATTTGTGTGTGTTTTTATTGCAGTTCTCTGTCAGTGGGCACCAAGACTGGCTACAGGCTCTTCTCAGTCACAGCTGTGGACAAACTGGACTGCATCCATGAGGGAGGTAGGAGGAAAACTGTTTCGATTTTCGTAAATATTTTTGTTTTGTTTATTTGAAATAAAAAGTACATTGTGACACATCTGTCCTTAAGATGACATGAGTACAGAGTGACAGAACAGTCACCACACAGTAGTGTCGGAGCTGTGGTCAGGTTCACCTCAGTCATACAACAGGAGGAACATGTTTGCTCTGCTGCATACGGTGCGCAAACAACTCATGTTTCTCATCCTCAGTCGCAGCAGTGAAAGAGGAAGTTAAGAATCAGTTTGAGGAAATTTGAACTCTGTAGTGTTCTTGCTGTCTGGCGACTACAAGGTTTCTCTTTTTTATGCCTCTCTAAAAATCACAGTCGTAAAGGCACTGTCATTTGTTATCAATGCACTGAAAAGAAGTGACATCAGAAGAAAATATTGCGTTTACCACCCTTTTTTAAATGCACTGTTGTTATATGGTTACATCAAACGTTGTCCTTTTTGTCCCTTTTCCCCAGTGGAGTGTCCAGATGTGTACATAGTGGAGCGGCTGTTCTCCAGCAGTCTGGTGGTGGTGGTCAGTCTGTCCATGCCTCGGCGAATGAACGTGTACCACTTCAAGAAAGGTACAGAGATTTGTAACTACAGCTACTCCAACAACATCCTCTCCGTCAGGCTCAACAGACAGGTGAGAACAGGAAGAGAGTTTCATTACACCTGTGATCCTCCTGCTGTGTGCTGTTAAACACACAGTCTTGTGTTGATCTCTCTCGTCTCGTCCTTCAGCGGCTTGTGGTGTGCCTGGAGGAGTCGATCTACATCCACAACATCAAAGACATGAAACTGCTGAAGACCCTGCTCAACACACCCACCAACCCCACAGGTACATTTAAGCTCTTATATCAACATATAGTGGCCTATTGGAATTACATCAGTCATCGATCAGTAATAGGATGAACTACACCTGTATCTTCTTGACTGGGAGCAACTGTGTGAACATCACCTGACTCCATACAGCCACCATAAAATACCTTGGAGCTGGTATCAACAAAAAGACAAGTGAAGTGGATTCAGAAAAATGCCAGACACTGTTTGTCTGTTCTTGTTTTTCAAGATGAGGACGATAAGAGAACACTTTACTAATCCCAATAAGGAAATTAGAGATGGCAAACAACTCAAGCTTCAATCTTCACCAGTTGGTGAACTGTCAGAAGCTTAAAAAAATGGAGGAGAGACAGCAGCTTTTGGACAAGTCTCTCATTTAGGAAGATCGGGTCTTAAATATACAGATAATGTCTGGATGAAAACTTCAATAAATCAGAGAGGTGCATCTTTCAGTGGGACAAAGATCCATGAACCTTGGAGACAACTTTAGCCACAGCTGTTACAGAGACATATAACCAGAGACTGTTCTTCAAGCTAATGGATGGCAAACTAAATACTTTAACTATGTCATATATTGTTATGTTTTATCAAAACAAAAAACAAACATCTTTTCATTGAGTATTTCTCTAGAAAAGTTTGATAAAAAACAAACATAATTTTCTTTTACATTAGGTGATCTAAAGCAACAAAATTCATACATGTTTCAAGTGTGGCTGGAATCATGTTTTAGGCTGCTGTTTAGGAAAATAACTGTTTTTCTTAGATTAGGTTAGATTAGATTAATTTCTAAATTAAAGATAAAAAAAATAAAATATTGATAAACTAAGTTAAGTTAGAAGTTAAGTTAAGGTACACACTCAATGTAAGGAATAAATCAGATCAAACTTTGCATGCAGAGGACTTAAAAACTTTTGCTGAATACAAACCACTACAGCCACAATTTACAATAATCATTTTCACTGGCTTCATTACAAACTGACTACAAAGTACTATGTTGAGAACAAACATGCAATGGTGATTTGATTTTATATATTTTTATCGGTCTAGCTGGAATATTCTCCACAAGACCCCGATCATACATGTGTAGCTCAGTTGAGAGGTGAATGGTAATATTGGTCCATAAAGAGTGGAAATGAAAATATGAAAAAAAAAAAAAAAGACAGAAAACCCTCCTAAAGGATCCTCTCTCTCTCTCTCTCTCCTCACAGGTCTTTGTGCACTCTCCGTCAACCACAGCAACTCCTACCTGGCGTACCCTGGCAGCGCCACCATCGGAGAGATCACAGTCTACGACGCCAACAACCTGGTGAGGCTGCACCGAACTCGACACAGCATGAAAGAAAAATGGCAGTTGTTGATGGTGATGTCATTAGAAAGAGCTTGTTTGTCCCTTTCAGAGCACTGTGACGCTGATCCAGGCCCATGACAGTCCTCTGGCAGCCCTCACCTTCAATTCCTCTGGCACAAAACTGGCCAGTGCATCTGAGAAGGTGAGGACCTTTCATCCATCATTTGGCTTTACTTCCCATCAGTCTGTCTGACCATGTTCTCCTCCACAGGGCACCGTTATCAGAGTCTTCAGCATTCCTGAAGGACAGAGGCTGTTTGAATTCCGGCGAGGGATGAAGAGGTTAGTGCTCATGGACAGTGGACAGTGGACAAGATGACTCATAGTGTAATACCAGAGGTTAAACCACATTCTTGTGACAGGAAGGTTAGGAGTTCAAATGACCTTCATATTCCTGAGTCATTAATGAGTGAGATCTTTTACCCCTCATGTGCTCTGTAGCCAGTGGTAGAGTTCTGTGAATGTGCTGTTCAGCTTCCAGTGTCAATAAGTTGAGTATCAGTAATAATGTGAGGAGTGAAGTCATGGAAACATTGTGTGAACACAGTGAACAGACAGTCTTTCACAGTAGTTTTAACACTCACGGGGTCACAACCAGACAATGTTAACATTGTGTTTTTCTTACAGCAACTAAGTAATTTCAAGAGAAAAACTGTTGTTTACTGATTCCAAATGTACACTTAATTCTTACTGTTTTGTGTAATTCTGTTTTTGTTTGTGTGTCAGATATGTTAGCATCAGTTCATTGTCCTTCAGTGCTGATGCACAGTTCCTGTGTGCCTCCAGCAACACTGAGACAGTCCATATCTTTAAACTGGAACAACACAGCCCCAGGTAAACACTCACACTCTTCTCTTTAAGTCACTGGAGTATTAAGTGTGCTGATAGTAGCAATGCTATTGTTTACAGTAATATGGTAATCCATATACCATGGTTGTGATAGGTAATATTCAGCCTTTCTATTACTGTTCAGGTGTATGTATTTTTTAAAAACTATGGTAAACTACTAAGCAAAATTCATAGATATCTGTTCAATAGTTTTTCTGTAATTTTGGTAACAGACAGACAGATAGACGGGCAAAAACAAAGCCTCCTAGGTGGATGTACAGTAAATATGTTCCTCATAAGGATAAATATGTTATATTCATTTGGGAGGTACTTCTCATAAAGCAGCGTACAGGATGACATTTTCCCACATTGGTCTTTTGTGAACCTGAGTGCTGATTGCATGGACATCCAGCCCACTCTGCTGGATGTATCACATAAAGCAGCAGTATGGTTAAGTCTCATTGCCATCTATAAAACAAAACTAATGTCTCCACCTGTCACCATGCCCCCTCTTGTTTCCTTCCAGTCGAGAGGAGGAGTCTCCGACATGGTCAGCGTATGTGGGCAAAATGTTCACAGCAGCCAGCACCTACCTGCCCACCCAGGTGTCTGACATGATGCATCAGGACAGAGCCTTCGCCACCGTGCGACTCAACATGTTTGGTTTAAAGAACATCTGCGCCCTGGCTACGTAAGACAACAGATCAACAACACAGAGATGGTTTTTTAGTTATATTTATGTGAGGGGTTCAGTCTCATCTTGTGTGTGATTTTTTTTCCCCCAGGATTCAGAAACTCCCACGACTGCTTGTGGCGTCCTCAGACGGGTTTCTTTACATCTATAATGTGGATCCACAGGATGGAGGCGAGTGTGTCCTTGTCCAAAAACACAGGTGTGCTTCCATCCTTCATATGTATTGCCTCCCCCAACCTAACCCATTCCCATGCCCGTGGCAGAGTAGCTACATATCACAGGCCAGGGTTAGGGGTATACTGCATGTCCACCCTAAAAAGACCCAAAAGATTAGGGCAGTATTTGCACCACAGCAACATGTTGGAGCTACACCTGTAAGCTGCCTTAATAAAATGTGAACTTAACTGAAATGTTGGACGACAATTCTCCAAACTCTTGAAACCTGACTTGGTTAGATGTTTTCTTCATATCACACAGAAACAGGCATTTGAAGTAAGGTACTAATTTTCTTTGGTCATTGTACCAGTTCATTTTACATCATATGTTACAGAGGAATTTACTGTAACACTCTTGTGTCATCACATCACATCACATCA
The DNA here is from genome assembly GCA_900323345.1 of Pseudochromis fuscus. Lineage (NCBI taxonomy): Eukaryota > Metazoa > Chordata > Actinopteri > Pseudochromidae > Pseudochromis > Pseudochromis fuscus. Next base: position 55,645 of record OOFC01023571.1, on the reverse strand, counting down.
CATCACGTCACAGCCTCTGTTCTGCTCTGTTCCTCAGGCTCTTTGACTCTGGTGAGGATCAGGTGGAACTGAAAGATGAAGAGAACCCAGAGGATGCCCCTCCTCAACCAGCCACCCAATCATACGCTGCCACTGTAGCTCTCCCTTCAACCCCGCCCTCATCCACCGCTCTCATGGGTAAGGTATTCCTAAACATCTTTTTAATAAAAACCTCTCGAAGATGTATATACACATTATTTCCTATCTTTAAACTATACTTACTCCTGACACCTGTTTCAATCATGTTTACAATAATATTTTTATAAATTTAGTTTTATCTTTAATAGTTTCAGGAAAACCTCTCGATTGGCTCATATCTAGCAGATGTAAAAGAAGCTTTAAGTACTTTCAAAAAGCACATTTGAATATATAATGGGTTGGTGTCTCAAAGTAATATGAATAAGCTTTCTTTAAACTAGGTAAAACTACTTTTAAAAGGTCAAATATTACAGTGGCATATGGTACCTACAAGATAAATAGTTTCAGGTAGTCGAAGGTAGCATCAATGAATTTAGAGCTTTGGAAGCAGAGACCTGTACTTCAACATTCATGATTATCAAGACATCAACTTTAAAACACCCTCTGAAGTTTAATTTTAACTTAATTTTGTGAATCCAGTCAGAGCTGAAGTGGCCGTACAACCAACACATCCTTTCCAACAAAGCAGCAGGTGCAAGAAAAATTTCTCAGAGGACACAGACGTGGATTGTGATCTGTGGTGAGGGTCAACAAAAACCGTCTCTGTCTCTTTTGTTTCCAGGCTACTCTGAAGACGGCGGAGCCCAAAAGGGTGAAGTCATCCCTGAGCACGAATTTGCTGAAGGCCCCGTTTGTCTGGACGATGAGAACGAGTTTCCTCCAGTCAGCAACCAGAGTAACTGACCAAACCCGCCTTCTGCCCCTGCGCAAATATCAGACTTACTTCAAGCAGGGGGGGTGGACAAAAATATTCCCGATGTGTCGAGACATTGTGACACCCCTCTCTCCCCAGACCCTCCTCCAAGTCCCCACCCCTACCCCCTCACTGACTTCGGGTCAAATCTTTCAAGAATATTACTTCCTGGTGTTTCTGTATTCTGCGTCCCTCTCACATTTTCTAAGGAATATAGAAAATAACACTAATAGAGAGTGGAGCTTCCACTCATTGCAAACAAACATCTACAGAACATTTGCTCTACACAGATTCAGTCTGAAGAGTCCCACTGACCCTGTTTACACTTGGTGAGCAGATCACAAGTGGACAGCGCTAAATGCAAGTATCAACAACCACCAACACACTGAGATTTGATTACTACAACCACAGGCGGAGGTGGTCTGGGACACATGTGACCACTTAGCTTTTGTAGTGTAAACGCTAATGCATCCTGATGTGTCCCTGGCAAGGATGTAACAGAAAGTACGTCATCAATGCAGGACTGAAAGCTGCCACTTTTCTGGCCCTGTTGTTGCCATAGTGACATCCAAACCCAGGAGTACAGTTTGGAGATGCATGTTAAATACAGGTGTAAACAAAGATGCGTCTCAGCCGTCCACTTGTGATCTGATCGCCCGAGACGCATTTTAAAAGTGTAAACAGCGTCACCGTTAACTCCCATATGATGTCATTAACAACAGTGTGAAATCCTGACAACACATTTGCATTATTGTTGAGCATGTGTGTTGCTGTTGGATGATATATATATGACTACATATATATGTTCCAACAAAATATTATCATCTGTAGCAAGTGACCGACAGTATTTAGGGGGATACAGAAGACAACAGGCAGGCCTGCACAAAATGCTCCGAAGAGAGATGATTCATACTCACTTGAAATGTAATATTAGCAGCTTTCTAGTACCAGAAGTCCATTTTATGATGTCTGCCACTTAGGAATTAACATGTTAAGATCTCCCTCTCTCTTTATGGTATTTCTGTGCATCAGGCCCCAGGACTTTTGGATCTTATCAATGGGCATTAAAAGTGTCATACCTCAAGACAGAGAGGCAGCAGTTCACTCACGAAGGAAAAGATACTGCGCAATACACTATTTAAATCACGATACATGCCGTAAGTATCATATGACCCGCAGATGCAGCTGTGATGCTAATTCTGGTAGCAATAGGTGAGACTGAAAACCTGCGGAGTCACAAACGTAACCTGATAATATGTTTGGAAGAGCGGGCTCAGTGGGAGGAGCAGCCAACAGCTAAATGTGAACAGCTTGGCGACGAGTTGCACACGACGAAGTTACAGGTCCTTGAATTTCAGTGATATCCTCAAGACCTTTTTTTTTTATTATTATTATTATTATTTACTACATGATGCTGAATATGTTAACATGCAAGTCATAGTTCTTTTTACATTGATGTATTAAATATTCTTTTGCTAAATGTTTTAAGTATTACACATCAACACATAGACTTACCATGCGTGAATATATATTGAGGATTTTTACTGTGTGTATAATGTATATAACATTTCTATATAGTACTGTTCTAATAAGAAGTAACATAGTGATACCATGTGAGTTGCCAAAAGGTGGCGCTGTTAGGACACCCTTAAGCTGCGTTGAGCTGTTCAGTACTGGACATTTACACCAGAGTCTCATTAAAACCTGAGAAGTGATTCAACATCATTCTGAAAGTGTGGCTTTGATTTTTAAAACAAGTGTATTTTTTACTGTAATAATGTCAAATCAAATATCCAACAAAATAAAACCAAAGCTTCATTTTAATTTTGTTCCTAAATACTTTAAACAAACAATATAGTTTTAGTTACACGGTATCAAATTGATCCCTAAAGTGAAGCATCTTTCGTGGTCTCATGTGATTATATTTCCACTAACTGGCCAAAGTTCATCTTCCTGCGTCTGTCTGCACTCTCCTCTTATTTGCACATGTTTGCTGGACATTGAACTTCCCAAACATCACCTTCTGCAAACAAACTGCTGAGCACATCCAGTGGAGATATTTCTCTGCTTACATTTGTGAGTTTCTCTTATCAGAAAATGCATGTGGGAGTTGACATGTGTGACTTCCCACCCTCAGTCCAGCATGTGGCATCGGCAAACAGGCTTTCTGGGGTCACAGCAGGGCGCTGCCGATTCGTCTGTGCTGTAGTCTGCTGTGGACACCGACTCGTCGGTGGCGATGTCCCATAACAGCTCCTCCCTCCTGCGGGCGATCCTCTCTGCTACCGCCCGATACTCAGGTGTCTCGGCCTCTAGGGGTGTTTCCTCGGCGCCGTCACGCTCCAGATCAAATATCAGTGGTGGGTCATGGAGCTGCTGCCTTCCTGTTCCACCTCCACATGCCTCTGCTGCACCTGTAAGGAAACAAGGATATGTGCACTGGCTTTTTTTTCCTCTGAGGATAACTGTGGTTTATGAAAATACATGTTGGGTGCAATGATGCAATTTGTGTGAACACATACAAAACAGGCCATATTCTGAAGTGCTGATGCGTTTCATACAAAAAATATTTAATGAACTTCCTGCAGCATTTTGTTTCACTGTGAAGCTACTATGTTGTGGCTTTTGGAGTTGAATTAAAAAGAACAACATAGACTCAACAGGCCAGTGAGTTTCTCCACACATAAGGCCTTAATTGGTATTAATGTTGGACTGGAGTGAAGATAAACAAATATGTTGAAAAATAGTGCAATAATCACAATGTGCAGCAATAGATGTGGAAGAATACATGCATATTCTTTTTAACTGCTTTTATAGTTTCCTTTATGTTTTTTCAGTTTGTGTATTTTCCACCTTTTATGTATTATTTCTGTCTTTATTTTTTTCATTTCATAAAGCTGACTAAACACACTCAAACTCCCAACAGACTGACACTGTCCTGTACCTGTGCAAATGGCAATAAGGATCTATACTATTCTAACTCCATCTTCAGACACCTCCCAGACGAGCACCAGCATGATATGTACACCCTCAGGGCACAACAAGCAGCACTGCACATGTCCCATCACTTGACAACAATAAACAGTGGTAGCATTGTATGTTTAATAAGTCAGATTGTAGCGTGGTTGCTTGTGGGCTGTATCTGATCAGTACCTGTGATGTAGAAAGCTTTGTGTTTCCCAGTTCGAACTGTCTGCAGGTCTCCAAACTTCCCTGCAGCACCACTGTTCGGGTGAAAGAGAAACTAAAAAAAAAGAAGAAGAGGTGTAACTGTCTGCAGCCAACTCAGCTCAGCAGGAAAATCCCTACTAATGATGTCAAGTAAGCATTTTTTGTACCTCATGACCTGTCTGTTTATGATGCAGGAGGACATTTGTGGCATCAATGCCATCGTAGCGCCTGTCTGAGGGGGGTGTTACCCCTGCCAGGGACAGAACAGTTGGGAAGATGTCCATACCACTACATGCAGAGAAAAATGATGGATGTATTTTTTATATTTACTCGAGATTATGAATTTATATATATATACTACTATACTACTGAAAGTAATTAAAATACTGCGTCCACGTTGGTAAAGTGTGTGCACCTGAGCAAGGCAGAGCTGGTAGTGTTTGCAGGGATCCTCCCAGGCCAGTAGGCTACCGTTGGCACCCTGTGACCTCCCTCCCAAGTTGTCCGCTTAGCTGAACCTCCACCTAGCACACAGGCAACAATATGACTTATCATGATATGACACTTTACAGCAATAAACTGCACAACCAGTCATAAAATTGAACACAACCATCCCCTCAGCTTGTATTTGAACTGTTTTTACTCAGAGTGTAGTTTTTCTAAACCTTTGCTGGTCTGCCAGTTTCCTGTGAAAGGTCCTACACTCCCTGCATACTGGCACTTCTGTTCCCACGGACCATTGTCACCTAAACAGAGTGAATACACTTAGTAAGACTGTGTTTAAGTTTTTTTCAAGATGGCACAAAAGTATCATAAAAACAATACATCTGGCTGACTAACCGGTAAACCAGATGAGAGTATTGTCTTTATCTGTGTCATCAGAGGTAGTCTTTACTGCCCCGACCAGACTATCCAGCTCACGCAGACTGGCAGCGTACACTCCATCATGTGGGTTGTGGGCAGTGTTAAGAGTTTCTGGTGAAACTGGAGGGGCCAGGGGGACGTGCATGTGTGCCAATGCTATGTACAGCAGGTAAGGCTGTCCTCGCTCCCTGAAAAGAAAATGAATAAAGTCAGAAAACATTTGCTGAGGAATGGTGCTTTGAAACAAAACCTGCTCATAAACAGATTTGTATTCAAGTAATCACTTCATTTCCTTCACGTTTTCTTGTCCCACATCTCTGTGTTACATAAAGGGAAGACCTGTGCTGGTAATCACTTCAAAATAAAAGCCAAGAAAGCTTACTAACTAGCTGAAAATGCTATAAAATAAAACAGCTGCTCTCTGCTTAGAAATACAATATGTGTTCTTCTGGCACAAAACATAAAATTGAACTGAAGTTTCTAAACTCATCATATTACATCATGAGGATATACTCACACAGAATCAGTCTGTGTATCCTGTATGAATGTGTACATAAGAGTTCAGTCCACACTGCCATTTCATTTTTCTTTGAAGGAATGTGGACTTGGACGCAGCATTAGTCACAGAAATTCTCTTCACTCAATGAAAGTCTGCATACTGTTGAGCCCCGACACCACATGACTGCTAACTGTTGTGCTCATTCACATGACCTTCAAGTATAGCATGAAGGCATGTTGACTTTCACACACAGCTGCAAACAGCAGGGTTCAGCAGCCTCATCCTCAGACCTTTGTTCGGTCCTACAACCAAAACTCTCATCTCATGTGGGGACATTCACAAAATGAATGTAGCTGGTTGTATCTGAATGGCATATGGATATTTAGTAATTAAATAAAAGGTTTAATACCACATAATCACCACCTCTTTGACAGACTCAACAAAATGTTTGCCATACATGAAGTTTATGTAAAAGATGGACATAATCACTGAAAAAGTAAGCCAAAGTGCAGATGCTAAAAAATATTTTACAGCTAATTAAGTAGATATTTGTCCTCAAAGAGAGTTAGATGGTCAATCATATGCTCCGTTAGTCCCACCCCCTTGCTGCTCCCAGGCGCCACCCTTGCATCCAGCTCTAAACACTGTCCATAAATCAATAGGTAACCGTGGTTACGTCACTCTTTTACATACAATCTATGGCACCATATCAATGCACTTAGATGGCATTGATTCATAAATATGGAGGACAGACAGATTGGTAGTAATCATTTAGAGATGATGTCAAATTAAATGTCTTTTAATTAATTTTACAGTTACTTGCAGATTCCTGAAACACAATGAACTACAGACACTTACAAACGCCACCGGCTGTTATCTGCCACCGGCTGTTGCTCACCTGATCTGAGCTTCGCCCATTTCTCTAATGACTCAGACACATGCCCTCAGGGAAAAATCTCATATGAGGAAACTTTGCTTAAATTTCTTCAACGGGAATAGCTGCACACGTGGAGTCAGTCTGTCAACATGTGTCCATCAGGGCACAGATACACTGAGGTTTTTAGGTCACACAGTATTATGATTTTGTAGAAATTGAATTTGAGTAACTAGAGCCATATATTTTCTTTGTGTACCTTTACAGCAGCACTGTACCTCGCATTGTGTATAATCTTGAGTGCAGCAGATTTGTATTGTTCTGTTAGGGTCCACAGGTCAAGTGGCTGCTCCACAATGCTGCTGTTTTCAATCAGAGGAAGACCCACTTTGGCATAGCAGCCTCCATGTAGACGCCTCTTCAATCTATGAGAACAATAACGCAGAACATAAATAATGTTTCTTTTCTTAGGACATGTAGTTAGAAAGAGTGTGACCTGATATAAACAGCTAAGTTAGTGAAGTATCAGGAACACAATGTTCTTTAGTTTTTTTTAAAAAAATATCTCAGCTCCGTGATGAACAGAAGTAAACAGAGCCACACCTGATCACTTGCGGTCCATGTGAGTCACAGGCGTGGCACTGGGGAAGGTTAATCCCTGGCATGTCGGTACAACCCATGTCATTACTGTATGGTATACCCAGGTAGTAGTTAAAACCTGTGCGGGCGACAGACAAGGAAATATTCAAATCAAATATGTAACTGTTGTCACAAAAACACAAACAGCACAAGTAAGACCAAAATAATAATATAATAATAATAATAATAATAATAATAATAATAATTTTTGGCTTTTTTTTTCTTATTCTGTTGTTTACAAATACAACAAAGTGATTAAACATTACAGATTAAATGCACTGATAACAATCAAAGACACCTAAAGATGGTCTGCAATGCATTTTTTAAGTGTCACTACTAAATTATCTTGCATTAAAAAAAGGATCACACATCTCGTTTTGTTTTGTTTTGTTTTATTTTTAACCTGTAAAGCACTTTGTGATGCATTTTTATGTATGAAAAGCTTTATAAATAAAATTTGATTGATTGATTGATCTCACTGCACCCTCAGAACAAGCCCCCTTAGTGCTAATGCGGTGACCCTCTAACCATGAGGTGGTGAATAAGAGGACCAGAGGTTTTCCATCTTGGTTCGACCCCAGCTCACTAGGGGTAACCATTGACTGTACAGAAGTGGATGAAGCAAACAGGTCCCAAAATAAGTCCAATGCAGAAGTGGAAAAGAGGTGTAATACCCCTGACAGTCACTAGATGCTGCCTCCAAAAAACTGTGGATCCAATGAGGTTCGAGTTGAACTCGAGTCTCATACACATTGGGCAGGGTCCTGGGGTTCGAGCATCAGACCCGCCTCCTCACTTCTCCCTTCACATCCAAACTCCTGACTTCAAAATGTGAGTCCACAAACCAACGGGCGTAAAGCTTGACTTGTCGGTGGGCTGCACATTGGCTCAAAGCTGTTAAACTGTGGGTTGGGTTCAGTGCTGAGTCAGCTGAAGGAGAAGAGTCAGGTTCAAGTGTGTCGTCAGGACACAGCTGGAGGGAGACTGTGACTGGGAGTGACCCTGTTTTGTCTGTCCCCTGCAGTGGGTACGATGGACGAAAGCCTAGAAAGTCTGATATACACCGTAACACTGAACTGAAAAAATACAGTATTGTGCAATTGAAAAAAGTGTCTCATCTTGTATTTGACAGATTTTTATAATGGGTCCAAACCTTTTAACTATAACATAAATATTTCTGTTGTGATTCTTCTGTTACTGAGAGTCTGTTACTGTGTAAATCCTTATTGTTGGACTGTTGCCTTTATTTGTCACTAGTATAGCCTACCTATTTATTTCTCTTCTATAAATTATCCTCCAGTAGCTTGTGGTTGTGGTCGGTCACTTTCCTCACAGGGTTTACTGAGGTTTTGGACACTTTATTTAATCTGTGCTGTATGTTTTCAAAAAGTTGTTTATTTGTAATGTAGGTTTATCATATGACAGCAAAGTTTGTCTGATTCCTCCCTTTGTGTACCAGAAAGAAAATGCTCACAGCTGAAACCAGTATTTTGTTGTTTTCATTCTGGGTGAGGTGGTGTATTTAAGAGGAAACAATATGCTTCGTGCTCGATAAGAGAAAACTTTCAAAATGTTTCTTCTCTGACACTTTAACCAGACATCATGAGCTCCCACTTACCTCTGTTGGTTGGACTGTATGGTCCGTTGTGTCCGAGATGCCATTTCCCGATCATGGCGGTGTAATATCCTGCCCCCTGTAGCAACTGGGGCAAGGTGACTTCAGACAGAGGCAAACCAGCAACAGAATCCACTGCAAAGTTATGAGTGACCCCATTTCTTAGGCCATAGCGGCCTGTCAGGATGGCAGCACGGGACGGAGAGCACGTAGACGCTGGGGAGTGGAAGTCTGTCAATCTGGAAAAAAGGAAGATATTTGAATGCAGCTATGACCTTCTGCTTTGGAGACAGGAGGGTAAAGTGTGTGAAATGTCTTGTCATTCAAAGCTAATAGATAATATTGCCATGCAGTCACCCTCCACTATGTTCACAGACTGTACATAGGATGGACGAAGCTAATGTGTCGTCACCTGTTGGTTCAAGGATTCATATTTTGAAGCCAGAAGTTTGAGATTTGAACGTCATCATGTTGGTTGTTTGGAGGATGAAGTGACCATATTTGGAGGAGACAAGTCCAACCCTTGAATCAAAGGACACTGTCCAATGTGTATGACTCTGGAATTTAAGGGTTAGTCCCATTGGAGACCAACCTCTCGAATAAACTAACCACGCCCCTAAATATTTCACTTTTTGAAGACAATTGAGCATCAGATCACTGAAAAGAAGAGTTGACTTAAGGTAATGACACCAGAATGACTTGATGAATGATTGAAAATTAACATTTTTGAATTGAAGTCAACTGGCGCAAGAGTTTTTTCAAGTCCACATCTAGTGGCCATTGGGGGTATTACATCTTTTTGCATTTTAGCATCCATTTCTATATACAGTCAATGACAATGTTGACTGATATGTAAATTCAATGTCATATCAGGTGTAGGATCTGTAATTTCACTACCTTAGTCCTTGCTGGGCCATCAGATTGAGGTAAGGCGTGTTGTTTGCCTTCTCTCCAGGCTGGTTAGCATCGAGGTCGCCCCAGCCAATATCATCTGCTAGTATGATGATGAAATTGGGCTTCTTACCGAGCTTATCAACCCCACTTCCACGCTGGGACACTGTGTGGAGCAGCAGCCCACACAGCAGCATCCCTGACAGAAGCAGCAAACCTTCTGCCATCTCGGGTCAAAATCTGCAAAGGGTCACAGAGGGTTTCACCTCAAGCTCAGCTCGCACACAGTATTGCTTAAACCATGAGCATCATTAACACACAAACACATTGTGAGTGTGTTCATACCCACAGCATATCAGAAATGTATGTGCAACAGTGTTTTTGCAGCAGTGACCAAATTAGCACAAAAATTGTGAAACACTGTTTTGCAGCTGAACCGCAACATGATTCACTTCACTAGACATATTTATTTGTACTGTGACATAAAGAGGTAAATGTTCTAGTTTTAGATCAGTGGTGCACAACATGTTTCTCTAAATCCTGAGTACACATTCAATACATTTATTGCTGCAAAGACACACCAGTAAACTGATAAACTAATAGCCTGTCAAAGATGAGACTACATGTGTATGTGATGGCTGCTGCATGATTCAGTGAGTTACAATGACTGCACTTCTCAAATACACTGAAACTAAAAACATGCACATATGTTTTCACTTCTTCTTTTTTTGTTTGTCTGTTAGCAATATTATGGGAAAACTACTCAATGTTTTAACAATGCAGTGTCACGAGTTCACCACAAGAGGTCAGTCTACAGATTAAATCTTGACAGAGGTTTGTGCTCTCTGAGTGTTTTCTTCTTTAATTCATTGGCCAATGACCAGTTTGATTTTCACTATATCAAAATTTAGAAATATATTTATGGTGTTAAATTCAACATTTAATATTTTTAATTAAAAATGAATCTAAATAAATAAATTTCATGTGTATTTTGAGTTAGTTTTTTATGTTTTACAGTAGACACCTTAATTCACTATTTCAGTAAAACCAATCAGTAAAACTACTACTTTTTTTGCATATGGTTATCTTTTCTGGAAAAACACTTTTACCTGATACTTTTTTAAGCATATATGGTGATCTCAGATTTATAATTAACATGCGGTGTTTTGTTGTTTTTTTTTAAAGTGAAATGAAGTAAATTCAATTGTTTCAGCAAACCGATGTCAATATAACCTTTCTTTAAATGTTGAAAAACTATAAACTTCAACTTCAGTAACTTAAACAATATAAGAAATGTAACAGTAATTTCAGCTGTACAGTATCATAACAAATTGTACTGTATTAGGTGAGCTGAACTATCACTGACAATAATATGACAGCAACAAGCAGCATAAAAAAACAAAACGAAACATTGTTAATGAGATGAGAGTGACGCCCTTAGTGCCAAACCGTCCTGCAGCCACACAGGTATTGTAAGTTTCTTGGGAAGACACACACTGGAGACACACTCCACAAACCAATATCTGAAAACAACATTTTAAAAAACATTTTCATCATAACCTACATCCTATCCTATAAATGAGAAGTGTGGTTTTTAATTCCACAAAATAACCTGGATTCTTGTGAGTGTGTAACCATATCGGTATGAATGTGAACACTGTAGCCGGTGCAGTGAAGACAAGTTCACCACACCGGTATATCCTGCTAAACCTCTCCAGAACACATCGGTTAAGTTAAATAGGTCAGCCAGTGGTGGACGATTCAGACGTGGTAAAAATGTGGTGACGCTGGTGACATAAGGTCAATCAGCCTCATCATGTACTCGCATTATGTATTCAGAGCACTGGGTTCACTTAAAAAGAGGAAACACATTGTTACATCTCACTGAATAACTTGGATCTTCAAACAGATGTAACATACAGATGTATTTTTGACAAAATGATGCAAATATTAGAGCCCAGTTAATGTGATACTTCCACCACTACATCTCAGTAATAACAATAATCAATGTTAAATACTCCCTAAGAAAGTTACTTGTTTAGCAAAGCAGCCTTCTGAGTAACTTTGAGGAAAATTAGTTAATAATACTAAAACTATTGAACTAACCTGCTTGGATTACTTTAACTCAGCAAGATGGGTTATTTTTACCTTACATTTGGTTATTTTTACTGAATATTTTGTTATTTTCATCCAACATTTCAAGTTTTTATCCTGTATTTTTTCATCTTTACCAACATTTTGTTATTTTCACCAAATATTTTATAGCTAGTTTTTATGCCTATCTCACTAGGTTTAATTATTTACCCATTTTTTTAGTTAAAACAAGCCAATATTTTGAGGGTGTTTATATAAGAAAGGTCTATTTTTATTTCAGCTCTAAAATTCTGTATATTGTTGAATTGTCCCACCTTTATGGAGCTCTAATAATTATTCTTTTGAATTTAAAGTTTTCCTCTTTCGGTCTTTCAGTCCCTCAAACTCCAGCCATGACCCCGCAGTCACAACAACCCCGCAAACCGGGGTTGCGGGAGGTTGTGTCTGTGTCTGAGAACTGGCTGCAACCAGATTTTGTTAAACCTCCCCCACCCTCGTGTGTGTTTATGAATTAGTGTTACACAGAGCGTGCCTGTAAGTGTGTCCTGTGTGTGTGTGTGTGTTTAAGTGTGTGTTTATGGAACAAGTCTGTGCGAATATATGTAGTCGTGTAGGTAGCAGGCTCATTGACGCAGCACGCGACACTTGCTGGATAAGATAACAGCAGCGATACTGAAGCGAAGGAAGGAGTTTCTGTGTGAGAGCGGCTACAAACCGGTGAGACACACAACTCAAATACAACTCATTTCTTTAGGAACTAGTTTGTTTCCTTTAGTTAAACTGCTCGTCTGTGGTATGGAAGTAAATACGCGGCTCAAATAGGCGACATTCAAGTACTTACAAAGTGTGTGAGAAGTTGTTAAAATGTCATTGTGCACACGGAGCGCACGAGACTGTCCGTCGCTGGACACGGTGCGTTGCGTCAGCCGCACGAGGGCTGAACATATGGCTCCTTCCAGTCAACACTACAGAGTAAAAGAATTCAATCTTACAGAGATTTCCTGTATTTAAAAAACAAACCAAAAAAAACGTAAATTATCATAAAAACTCAGTGAATAATAAAAAAAAACATTTTTAAAAGAAAAAAAAAATAAAATTCATATTCATTTTCAGTTTACATAAAACAACCACGTCTTGTCACTTATTTTGGACCTGCTTTTAGATTTTTTTTCTCTGTGTGTTGTCTGTATTTTCAATATACTTGAAAATATTAACAAAATTACAAATGCAGACTGACTTTTTTATCCACTGAATTAAAAACCGTAAAATATCCATGAAATGCTTATTTTCTTGAACACTTTCAAACTGTATCATAGTTTCAAAATTTGTTAGGTCTTTTTTTGGTTGATGAAACTTTTAAATTCAAGTTCAAAAGTGTAAATACTTTAAAATTTGATGCCAATAAAATAAAGGATGGTTTCTGTTTTATATTTGTAACTGACAGATATCTGATATGATTAGGGAAGGTTTTTTTTTTTACCCATGTAAATACCAAAAACCTGAGAAAGAGATAAAATAATG